>LPNX010058517.1:0-90130 GCA_001517045.1 Pseudotsuga menziesii
AATGTCAGGGGTTGCGGGGTGGCGTTGCGGGGTAGCTGGCGGGTTTTCGACCTCAGGGTGGTATGCGGAGTCCGATTCTTCAGGGTTTACAGGGGTGGACGTGGGGATCTGGCTTACGGAAGAGGGGCTAAAATCCTGCTTATACCTTTTCCCGTTTCGCAGCAACCCGTGTTGCTCGTCCGAGAGAGTGGCACTTGCAAACATATGTTAGTACGACTAAACTAATAATCGGATTCAAATAGCAATATACCAATAGTAGAAATTCAAAAACTTACCACGGGGATCTTTGAAAGCCTGCCGTTCACCATCAATGGTAAACTCGTTGTAAACAGTCACTTGTGCTACAACACGGGTTCGTATTTTCTTTCTGCGCGAATGGCAAACAGGTCTCAACGAACCAATCACTGATGTCCTTCACCGAGGGCCTCCAAAATATAGCCCTTGCGGTACAAGGTAAACCCCTCGTGAGCAGGTACTGAGTTCAGCCGGCAACGGAACCAATTTGTTGGCACTTGGGCAGACCCGGGTTAGCACTGTATACTTCGCACCAACAAACGACCCACTGTGTTGGCCCTTTCGGCAACAACCTGCACGCAGGTTGTAGTCTCACCCGAAACAGCAATGGGGTGCCGCAGAATCAGGTTTCTGCATGCAAAGAGGGGGATTACTGTACCGCAGCTTTTCTAATAATTATTATTCAACTTCCTGTTTACTATCATTCATTCACATATAAATTCAGAGCATAAAAGACAAACCAAACTCGCATAACCCACTACAGGGAATTCACTGCGAAGCTTAATATTAGCAGAGATCTTATATTATCAGATGTAATCAGTTAGATGCATGAAAATAACAGAAACAGAAACAACACAACAAAACCACAAAACCACATATAACGTGGTTCACCCCCAGTGTAGGGGCTACGTCCACAAACTGCGTTTTATTCCTCTTTCCTCAAAACCACAGTTTATCTGCGCACACAGCTGCAGATTCCTTCCGTTCTTAATAGCCGCGCACACAGCAGCAGGCTTCTGCGCACACAGCTGCAGATCTTTCCTTCTTCCTTACAAAAACCCTCTGCGCACACAGCTGCAGAGGTCGTCCACACACACAGCTGGGACTTGTCCTTTCCTTACAAAAACCAATCTTACTTGCCTTATCTTTTCTTTCATCAAAAAGCCTAACCTCTCCATTTTACATAAGCGCTTATTTATACTGCGCGGCTTTACAAAACCCTGGTCTTAAACCATGGGCACCCACAAAACCCTAAACCCTGGATTTAAACCATGGGCTTATTACAAACAGAGAAGGTTTTGACTTACCCCGACACCCCTAAGACTATTTTGACCCATCGCTCTACTTACAAATTAACCGCGGAGTTACCCCCTATGGAGTATGCGCTCCAACAGTGAGTGTGTGTATCCTAAATAGAGAGACTCGCTCTCTATTTATATTCTTCCATTCTCTTGGAACCCACTCCATCATGTTGGCCTCACTTAACAATTACTTACTAGAGTCGACATCTATAGGAGTGTCTAATAACCCTAGTGCCCCACAACTTGTGGGGACTTTGCCTCCTCCAACCAACAAAGAGGTTTATCCTTAACAAAATGGTGGGGACTATTGACCTAACTTACAATGACTCACCTAGGGTCAACTTCACTAGGATAGTCTAATAACCCTAGGGCCCCACAACTGTGGGGAATTTAACCCTTGACCAATAGGAAGGTTACCCATAATGACTTAACATGACTTTCTCATTATAAAAACTTCCCGGAATAAACATTGGGGTATGACATGACTCAAGTACATTACAATACATCCCGAAATGAACATCGGGTTACAATAGATAAGAAATACAAGTGAATACATTCCGAAGTGACAATTACATCAACATTCTTCTCATGCTCCTTCAAATTTCTTGACTCATAGCATATCACGTGGTTGTCTTGCATAAGGACTCCTCCAAGCCCTTGTCCACATGCATCAGCACACACCACAAAATATTTTTCTGGATCTGCAACTTTCAATATTGGTGCACTTGTGAGAAGATTCTTCAACCATTGGAAGCTTTCTTCATACTTCGATGTCCATTCAAACTTTATACCCTTCCTTTGCAAGGAAGTGATGGCATGTCCAACCTTGGGGAATCCTTCAATGAATCTCCTGTATTATCCTGCAAGTCCCATAAAATATCTTACATCTGTCACATTCCTCAGAGTAGGAAAATTCATAATGGCTTTAATCTTCTCAGGGTCTACTGATATACCCTCTTCTGAGATAATGTGACCCAAATACTCAATTCTATCTCTATAGAAGTCACACTTGCTCAAATTTACATATATATTATGTTCCTTGAGAAATTGCAATGTTATCCTCAAATGTTCTTCATGCTCTTCATCATTCTTAGAATAAACAAGAATGTCATCAAGAAAGACAAGAACAAACTTGTCCAAATATCAGCTAAAGACACTATTCATAAGGCACATAAATGTGGCTGGTGCATTTGTGAGACCAAATGGTACCGCTACAAACTCATAATGTCCATACCTTGTCCTGAAGGTTGTCTTATGAATGTCCATCCTTGATTCTTACCTGATGATAACCAGACCTCAAGTCAATCTTGGAAAATACCTTTTCTCCTCTAATTTGATCAAAGAGGTCATCAATCCTAGGAAAAGGATATTTTTTCTTCACAGTGACCTTGTTCAGCTGTCTGTAATCAATACACAACCTAAGTGTAACATCTTTCTTATTTACAAACTGAACTAGTGCTCCCCAAGGAGACACACTCGGTCTGATATAATTCTTCCCCAATAAATCTTGCAGTTGCATCTTCAACTCTAGTATTTCCAGTGTACTCATCCTATAGGGTGTCTTGGACATTGGTGCTGCTCCTGGCATAACTTCAATTGTGAAATCAATGTCTCTCTTTGGAGGAAGCCCTGGAATCTCATCTGGAAACACATCCCTAAATTCCTGCAACAACTCAAAGTCCTCCAATCTAGGAGTTTCATTTTTTGTTGCCTCCAAAATATGAGCTGCATAAAACTAGCAACCTTTCCTACAGAACTTCTTTACCTGTATTGCTGAAATATGCCTCACAAAAATCATGTTTGGAATGCCTTTCACAATTCTTGGGTTCCCTTCTTCATCCATGCATTCAAAAGACTTATTATAACAGTCAAGCTTAATCCTGTGAGCTTCTGACGAATCCCTTCTGATGAGAACATCATAGGAACCAAGTGGTAGAACATTCAGATCTATACAAGTGACCAATCCATTCATAACCAATGGACATTTCTCTACCACTTCACTAACCTTTCTCTTAGTTCCAGTGGCTAGCTGAAGTAATCAAGATTTTCTATGCCTTACTTTCTTAAAAGCACAAATCTCCACTACTCTAGGAGTAATGTAACTGTGAGTAGAACCAGGGTCAATCAAAATAGAAATAGATTTCTCAACAATCTTACCTTCAACTTCAACCACAATTGACTTGTGATCTGCTTGACGGTCCCCTAGTGCTGCATAAATATAGGGGACAACCTTTGCTACTTGACCCACTATTTCTGCCTCTTGAAGGTTGTAAGCTGGCCTTGCTTTCTCATTCTCAAGTGGACAATTCTTGCGCATGTGGGGTACTCCACATTTACAACATTGGAGAGGTTCTCTGTTCTGCTGCAACTCTCTAGGATTTTCTCCCATCACTATAGCTGGCTTCGTCTCAGCTTGCAATGGTTGATTTTGTTCATTCCTAAAGTTAGAAGGTTTGAAAGCTTTCTTCCTTTGACCAGATTTCTCATTCCTTTTATCCTTCCATGTCTGCTGGTAATCGGGACTTCCCCTGCTTTGATCATTGCAGTACTTAGCTTTCTTGATTGCCTCTTCCATATTTCTAGGCTCATAGAACTCAATTCTATCTTTGTAATACTGAGGCAATCCATTCAGAAAATTCTAGATCTTCACGTTTTCATCTTTGGTGTACCGGATATACCTCAACAATTCCAAGAACTTGTTGGCATACTCCTCCATGCTCTGTTGTCCCAATCTTAGCTCATGGAACTCCTTAATCTTGTCATCATAATACCTGTCAGAGAGGCATTTATGCTTGAAATATTTCTTGAACTGCTTCCACTTAAGCCTTCTTTTGCTAATCCTCTTTACCTATCTGAGGTGCTCCCACCAATTGGATGCCCTCCCATTCATATTGAATATGGCAACCCTTGCCTTCATGTTTCCTGAATAGTCCTGAACTTGTAAATACTTATTTATCCCAAGAAGCAAAGATTCAGCTTCTTGTCTAGTATTTACTTCAGCATCAAATGTAGGAGGTTTATCCTTCTTGAATTCATCTGGAGAGCGATCCCTATGGTGCCTCTTTCTCTTTCTTTTGTGAGAAGAAGATCTTGAATCCCCACTGGATTCTTCTGAGTCAGATGACCCCCTAGAAGACCTTCTTCTTCTTCTTCTTTTGGTACTGCTCTTATTTCCTTCTTGTTTTGCTGTGCCATGCCCAGAGTCCATTTTTCTTTAAAAGTCTATCAAACTTTGCAACATAGTAGCATTTAACTGATGCTACTCTTCCTAGGCTTTAATCAGGCTTCTCATGGTAGCTGCAATATATGGTGGATTGTCTTGAAATCTCCTTCCATTAGAATCTATATCATCATTTCCAACTCTATAATTTCCCCCCATTGCATCTCGCACACGCTCTTAGGAATTTCATGTCATATCTGTCATGGGTTCTCATGGCTAAACCAGAACTTACCTTACCAAATTGCACTACCTGGAACACTGCCTTGGAAAGTGGTTATGATTCTACAAAATGTGTTAATACATACCACTGTTAGCCACATAACATTCACATGAATTATACATTACTTACCTTTACTTGCAAAAAATTCATTTATTGACAACTTTGTCGAAACAAAAAATTTTCTCTCCCAAAGAATGACTGTCTGGTGCATAAACCCTGCTTCCATTTTCCATTTTTCTGCCCCTGCAAATCTCATTGAAAAGACCTGCCAAAATCCCTGTTTTGGTAAGAATTCCACATTTCCTCCAACATGGTGGTTCCATATTCCTCTTCCACCCATCGCCGTAGTGCCTCATCCTTCTTTTCTCACCCACCGCTGTTGCGACTCTGCTTCCTCTCTCACCTATTCTCGTAGCGGCTACATCTTCTTTTTCCACCCGCCGTCGTCGGCTATAATTTCTTTTTCCAGCCACCACCATAGCGGCTCAACTTTCGGTTTCTGGTCACCATTGTGGCTCATGCTTCTTTTTCATTCCGTCGCCGTAGCGGCCTCTTGTTCAAGTTTCATCCGGCACCGTAGTGGCTCAAAGTTTCATTTCCTTCCCCCGCTTCCATACTTAAGAAAATTTTTCAAATTTTATTTTTGTTGGCTTGCCTCTCATGATGTTCATCGGCTCCCAACTCTTTTTCTCCCTGCCATGTCAGCTCCCCTTCGGCGAACGGTTCATCCTTTTGTACCTGCAATCATCGATGGCCCTTTAGGGTTCTTCCTCCACCATTGCGATTTCCCTTCAGCAAGATGAGCCATTGCCGTCGGCTCACATTTTAGCTTCCGTCCGTCGCCATAACGGCTTTTTTTTGGGTAATCAAGCTGCCGTTGCAGCTCAAAAACAATATTCGTTCCGCTGTCGTGGCCCTTCAGCTCATCAACTCCTTTCGGGCGACGCAGCTGCTATAGCGGCTCAAACTGAAACTTACACCCGTCGAAGTCCCCACTGGATTGGAAAGATCGTGGATTGTCATTCACCATTGCGTCTTTGCTTCTGGTTTCACAGCCAACATAGGAGAATATCTCATACTTAGAAAAATTTGTAATTTTTCTCTGCTGACCTGTGCTCAATAGAGGTTACCCCACCTTTGTCAAAGGACTTTCCTAGCCCATAGAGGCCCAATACTACAACCCAAATCTCTAATACCAAGCTGTCACGTGCCCAACCCTTCAACCAGTGAAGAGGATGCGACTCATCCACATCATACTAATTGACCCAAGTAATTTATCCCCATGAACATAAACATGAAGGTAATATAAAATGTATGAAAATGCATACTAATAAAAATCATACCAACATACACAGATGCAACATCCTCATAATACCTATGCAGATGTCTAATTTCTTAAGCATGCAACAGAAGCAAATACATGTCATCATACATTCACAACATTGTTGGGCTATAGGGCAGACCCGGGTTTTATACCTTTAACTTCGCACCAACAAAAGACCCACAGTGTTGGCCCTTTCAGCAACAACCTGCGAACAGGCTGCAGTCTCACCCGAAACAGCTATGGGGTGCCGCAGAACCAGGTTTCTGCAAGCAGAAGAGGGATATTACTGTACCTTTAGCTTTTAAACAGATTATAAATATAAATCACAGAGCTTAACATTCACTTATTTAGCTTCACGGTTAGATAAACAAATAGTGCCTTGTGCAACCCTTTACTGGGAATTCACAGCGAAGTTATTATCTAGCAGTGATCTTTACTTATCATATATATAGATATTAATGCATGAAAGAACACAACAGAAACAACACATAGAACCACGACATAAGATATAACGTGGTTCACCCCCAGTGTAGGGGTTACGTCCACATAACTATGTTTTATTCAAATTTCTAAAAAAACCACAGTTCTGATCTGCGCACTCAGCTGCAGATCCTTTCAATTCCTCAAAGCCGCGCACTCAGCTGCAGGCCTCTACGCACACAGCTGCAGATTTCCTTAATCACCCAAAACCCTATGCGCACACAGCTGCAGAGGTCGTCCACGCACATAGCTGGGACTTAACATTTTCTTACAAAATAGCCTTAGCTTCGCATTAATTCATCTTACACAAAAAGCCTAACCTGACTTATTTACAAGAGTGCCTATTTATACAACACATTATTACAAAACCATGGGCTTAAACCATGGACACCCCAAACCATAAACCCTGGACTTAAACCATGGGTTTATTACAAAAAGAGGACTTTGACTCAACCCCGACACCCCTAAGACTATTTTGACCCGTAAATCCACTTACAAGCTCCCAAAAACCCGCAGAGTTACCCACCTTAAGGACCGGTAGGGTGCGCGCCCCAACAGGCCCCTAAGACTCACTAGTGTCCCGTCTCGGGACACTCTGCTGGTCTTCTGGAGAACAAAGCTTCTTTGTGAGGATGATGAACTGAGTATTGAGACTATGCATGATGTTGTCATCTGCTTTCTCCTTTTCTACCAACTCCTGTAGTACTGCGGATGATACTTCGCTGGTCTTTTCCTTTGTGAATGCATCATATTCCTTCAGAATTTTGAACTAGCTATCCACAGCAGTACTTAATTCCAAAGCCTCGCTGACAAGTGGCTGTATAGAGTTTTCCAACTTTGTTACTTTCACCCTACATGACTCAATTTCCTGCTGGAGTTCCTTGCTGCGCTTTACTTTGAGCATTTTCTCCATAGGTGGCAGAGTCTTAATTTCCGCTTTTACGGCATCCAACTCTGCCTGTCGTTGCTTGATGGTTTCTTGCAGCTGTCCTATTTCTGGATGTTCCTGCAGGGTGTTCCAAGCCTTGACACTGTCTCCGAGCAGCTTTGCTGCGCTACCCACAATATCCAAAATTTTCACTGCTGATGCCTGGATGTTTGCGCGGCGCTATTCTTTGACCTCAGGTGGAGTTTCCGGAGGGATGCACAGTTGAAGCTCCGCGATCTGAGTCTCATGTGCTGCTTTGAGCTTCTCAATTTCACTGCGATACTACTGTGCATAGTATTTCAGCCTGACTAATCTTTGTTCTGGCTCTTCCACCAGTTGCACGTCGAAGTCAGGAAGACTTCAACATGCCTCATCCAAAACTCAGACTAGTGTATTCTGCTTTCATTCGGCATCCCTCTTTCTCTGCTCTGCTGCCTCTAGCTGCGTTGCGAAGCCCTACTGCTGACTTATGGCATTTTCTAACTGCATCTACGAATATTGGTCTCGTGCCTGGATTTCTTTCATAATTGCTAACTGACAAAGGTGTAGCTCTATCATGGGCATATTAGTGTAATCTATTCCAACCTTCATGCTCATCTCCGCACAAGACGCTGCGTCAGTTAATATGATGGCTGCACTTGACACTTGTCCTTTGTTATCTCTGGCCGGCCATTACCTTAGGTCTGGTTGTGCATTGACTGGGGTGCTGCTGGCTGCAGTGCCAGTCACTGATTTCACTGCTAAGTCCTTAAGCTCCGAGATGTGCTTTGCTACGCTGGTGATGGCATCCAGTTGTGTAGCTACAAACTATGACCATTGTTTAGTGAGAACTTTGGTGGATTTTGACAAAGCCTCATCAAGCTCCTCACTTGTCAAGCCGGGCGTTTCATCGATATTGTTAGCCTTTGATGCCTTCGCTTTCTTTCGCGACTGTGGTTTGTTTACTTCCTCTGCTTCTGATGTCACTGTGCTTATGCTGCCTATTAGGGTGTGAGGTAGTTTTAACCGAGTCTTCTTCTTCTTCTTCTTCATATTCATTTCCACCATCTTCGCCCTGGTTGCTTTCAGTCTGCCGCGACTCAGTTTATTCATCACTATCTTCGGGGGGGTCTTGCTGCTGCGTGTGACTGGGGCCTACGCCCATATCGGTGACAGTAGGGACAGGAATCTTAGGTTTTGTTCCTGCATCTTTTAACCATTCTTCTGGCCACTGCTATACTACCGCGAGGATGTCATCTTTAGTCACTACATATGGCAACTTAAACCATTGATGCTTCTTATCTGCGCAAGCCTGGATAAAAATATGGTGCATATAGGCCCTAAAATTGACCGCTCCATCATACTGAGAGAACAACTCATTACTGAGCTGTGGGGTGTTTATAATCTCATACGAGATACTCATCATATAAAAGGCAAATACATAGTTTGTCATCTGTTGGTGGGTTTTATCCTGTGAAACCCACAGCNGGCTTGTGCGCCGATACAGTAGCAAATTGTGCTTCAGTAGGTTCTTCCCATCCTACCAGTGCTATGAGGACAATCAACCATGAGTAGTGGAAGGGCCTACCTTTCTCCTGGGCGTTGTGAGCATCTTCAAGGAATTCCTTCACAAGATACGATGCCCAGTTGTAGCTGTAGCCTTCGGCGCAGTTGATAGCAATTCTAATGACCGGGGCAGGAACTCCAGTTGGTCTGCATTTCCGCATAATTTTGTATGCTAAGAGCTCAGCTGCGAAGTGGATTTTCTGCTCTTGAATCATGGAAGTGTGATACCCACATTTCCCCTTCGTCAGGCCAAAGCGCTCCTTCATGCTTTGTGTGAGCTTCGTATCTTCGTGCTTTGAGGGAAATTTTGTCCCTGGATCAGGCCCTGCCATTGGTAAAACTATGATCCTATGAATGAGCTCACCATTAATAAGAATTTTCTTGTCGCCGATCCATATGTAGCTGTCTTGTACTAATGCCAGCAGCTGCTTGACCACGATGGTGACCTGTGTGCTACGACCAAAATGGGGAACATTGAGCATCTTCAGCAAACCAGCTAGATCCAAGCCAGCCGCCCACTGTTTTACTTCCAATAAGGTCGCCCCAGTCTCTTGATATTTAACAAAGTGTAAGTATTGGGCTGGTGCGAACTGTGGAAACTTCCCACGATCATTCGTGTTGTGGTCGACATACTTAAGACGTTCTATTTTCCCTGTCATCGTTCCGACTAGCTGCACACCCAGGGGTAGTGAAGGGGTGCATATAGTGAACTTAGCACTCTGCCGAGGTGGTTTAACTCCTGGTCGAATAGGCTGAAGATATGGTGGCCACTGCAGGGCAATGTCCTCATCCCCTTCAAGTGGGATCTCTACTGAGCCAGGCGGATTCATCCTAGGATCCTCCAATGTTTGCCCTGATTGCTTATGTCTGTCTTCGTTCAGCTTAGAATGAACTTCAGGCTTAAACTGTTTCCTGGCAGATCCTGTCTGCATTGGCGAGGTCAGTGCTGGTAGAGTCTCTTCATGGGCTGCAGGCTTCGGTGGGGGGGTGAAAATGTTTTGCAGACCCGTCTGTTCAAATTCTCTCAATAAGTCCTGGAGTTCACGATCAGCTGACATGGGTTCAATTATGAAACTTAAGGAAACACGGGATGTGATTTCCCCGTGCCTAGGTGTCTTCATATATAATCCATCGACCAAATCTGCCATAAATGTACATTGAAGGTGCCAAATCTGACATCGGTCCTGTTGCCACGATGCTAGATTTCAACGGATATCATTAGGACAGGAAAGTAAGGCAATTAAAGTACCGGCGCCGCCAAATCGACAATGTTCCAACGGTCGGCTTTTGGGCTGCAGCGCAGCCAGATCTATAGCTGCGTCACAATAAGGACCATCGACACCATATTGACCTTCGACACATCCTGACAAATTCTGCGACCAAGTTGTGAGCTTTGCTCCCGCAGGTTGGTACTTGGTGATTTCTTTGTCACCAGACCTATTAGCATGCCGAGGCCCGACCTGCGCATACCAGTTCTCTGCTACAGGTGCCCAGATATGTACAAGCCTATGTGCCCATCGAGGTACATGTTTCCATGCTTCGTAACAGTGTTCCAAGTGTTCCTACAGTCCACTCTGCCCATCGAACCTGCTGCACACCTCCTGGAGCTGATCCACAAATCTTAGGTGAAGAGATTTCTGACAAGCTTCCCAACTAGGAATGTACTTCTTATGGTTATCCCTCCATCTTGCTGTGGTGGCATGGAATGCTGAATCCAGAGTCTCCCGTGTCTGTGAATCCGGTATCTGTTCTGATAATGTCGCACTAAACTCTTCTGGGTATGTCGAACCATCAAAAATGGGTAAGGCTCGTGTAAGCCATCTGAGAGACTTGGTAATTCTGGCACATCTGTGTCCATGGAGCTCATACAATCGGTTCTGCCAGTTCTCTAAACCATCATCTGAGTCTGTCATACAGGAGCTGTCACACTGGAAATCCATAATACCTTCGGCACTAAAGTCAATATAATCTTCTTCCTTCGCTGCGATGTTATAGATGTGCTCCAGAACATCCTGATCTTTTTTTCTGAGTGGTTCTGTGTATCTTGCTCCTTGTGAGGGATCTAGTGGTATGATGACTTGCAACTCTTTCCCTTCGAAAATCATTTGTCTCTTCTTAATGTTAATGACTGCATCGTTGTCTAGTGCCCACTCAATACCTAGCAAGGATAGATAGGGGTTGCTGTCGTCAATGATCTCAATAACTTCAAAGTTGGCTGCAGTACAGACTCCATCAATATCTACTGGAACATTAGGAAATCATCCTAGGGGCACAATTTTCTGCTGATTGGCTAATCTCAAATGTATAGGGGACCTATCAAGGGTAGGTTTTCCCATTTGTCCCCAGGTTTGCTTGGTTAGGACATTGAATTTTGACCCTAAGTCCAAGATCACATCAGTCATCTCATACTCTCCTATCTGAGCGTTCAACCTCATTTCCCTACCAGTTCTTCTGACTCTATGAACAACTTTTTCCTGACTAGAACCTTGCTGAGGTTCGCAGGAAGCAATAACTTTTTGAAACTCACTTAAAGCATTCTTATTTCTTAAAAGTTTCAGACAACTCTGTAAAAAGGAGGACAGTGTACTTACTTTATTCGTCGAAGCTTCTTGCAAGTGCGACTGCTGCTAATGTGGCTGCGCAGGTGCTACTGCTGTGTTAGAATCCACAAAATATTTCTTGGCTTCCATGAATGTCTCATTTTCTCTTTCAATATCAAAGGCGAGGACTTTCACGGGGGCCTTACGAACCCAAGCCTTGTCAGGTTGTTTCTCGGCAGGATGCATATGCGTCGTAGCTCCACTTTTGGTAACAACATTAATGGTTGGAGAAGGTCTTTGCTCGACGAAAATCATCTGAAAATTCTGAGTAGGGGCACAGTTTCTTTCCTGAATCTTAGCTATCAACTGCAGGCACTGCTCGATCACATGATCAACTGCTCAGCAATACCAACATGTTGTAGTCGGGTTCCGACAGTCGCAAGCCAGATGTCCAGCCTGGTTGCAGTTATAACACACCACCTGACCACGACCTCTGCTAGCCATGCCACCACGACCACGGCCTCCAAAACCACCTCTACTGGATGCACCACCACGGTAGCCATAGCCAGCATTACTATGTCCCTCATTTTGTACCCGATAGGCATTGTAGGTGCGTTCTCTCGTGAGGTCATAATTGTGACACTCATCTTCATTATGTCCTACGGACTTACAAAATTTGCAGTAAGGGTTCTTGGAGACTTACACATACCTCTGTAGCAGATAGAAATTCTCAGGTCGATGCTGGCCAGTTGTCCAACAGATCTCACAATATAGAATAGTAGGGTTGAACGGGTTTGGCGCACCAGTATTCAGGTAATTTCTTACCACAGGGCATTGTTCCTTGTCGTGACCTTCTGTCTGACATTGTGTGCACCAGACCTCTTCGCGATCGGTTTTTCCTTTCTTCATATCGCAAAGCTCCAGAGCCATCGTTGCCACTGCTGCGCTTGGATTTGAGCGATACTAGAGTTATCTTCAACAGGAGCAGTTTCAAGCTTCATCGCGATTTCCAGAGCCTCCTGCTAGTCAGCAACCTTCTGTTGCATGAGTGGAGTTCTGATATGCAGTAGCAATGCTGCAATAAACCATTCCTTGTGCTATGCAGGGCCAATGGGGAAACTAACTTGGTCTAGCATAACTTTGAATCTTTTATCAAAGTCCCACATTGATTCTCCATGCCTCTGTTGAATCTCTTTCAGAGTCAGTGATACACTGCGACTCGGATTTCGGCTTCTTAAATTCCTTTATCATTGCTGCTTTTATATCAGCCAATGCATGGTTCTGAGTGTTAGAGAACTTCATGAACCAGGTCAAAGCACGGTCTCTGAAAGAAGTAACCAGCTGCGCTCTTTTTGTATCTTGATCCGTAATGGACTTGGCAGTCCACACTGCTTCACATAAAAACCAGAACTGTTCTGGATCCTCTGATCCAGTTCCTTTGAAAATAGGGAGCTTAATGTCGTCATGCATATGGGCCATTCTGGTCTAGGAGGGGAGGGAGGGGGACTGGAAGTAGGCAGGGGGGAACTTACTAGGGTATACTGACCTGCGACAGGAATACTCAGGCTAGGGTGACTTTCAGACTACGACGGGTTCTCAGGGATAATAGGTCTTCGCTGCGGGGTTACCAGAGGGTTTCCAATAGAAGGGGTTTCTTCAGGTTCTGAATCTGTGGGATTTACAGGGGGATACTCGGTATGCTGACCCTGGGAATAGGATCCAAAATCTCTCTTGTACCTTTTGCCACTTTGTAGCAAACCACTTTGCTCGTCGGAGGTATTTTCTCTTGCAAACATAGGTTAGTAATACAAAATCTAACAGTTTGATTCAATGAGCAATGTAGCTTTTTCAGCTAATAGCATTTTAATTCTGAAACTAAATGAATTCAAAAAATTACCCCTTGGTCCTTTGAAAAACTTCCGCTTGGCTTCACTAAACGAGGTACTTGTGTCGATGGCGAACTCTGTCACAAATGCTTCAAGGGTTCGCGTTGTCCAGAAATCAACAGCGCGGGATATCTCGTTGTTCACCCTTTTTAGTATATTAATTCTTGCGGGGGTCCAAGCAGGAAACTGACGTTCTTGGAAGTTCGTCCTTCTCTCTGTTAACCTGGATAACCACTGGTGCAACTCTATGTGGATACTACCAAATAAAATTTCATAAACATTACAAAAAACATACCTTTGTAAAAAGTCATTTGCACTACGACGCGGATCTTTGTTCTCTTCCTCAGTGAATTTTAGATAAGTCTCATCAATCCAATCACCGATTTCCTTCACAGAGGGTCTCCAGAACATAGCCCTCGAGGTACGACATAAACCCCTCTTGAGCAGATACTGAGTTCAACCGGCAACGAAACCAATTTGTTGTGCTATAGAGCAGACCCGGGTTTTATACCTTTAACTTTGCACCAACAAAAGACCCACAGTGTTGGCCCTTTCAGCAACAACCTGCGAACAGGTTGCAGTCTCACCCAAAACAGCTATGGGGTGCTGCAGAACTAGGTTTCTACAAGCAGAAGAGGGATATTACTGTACCTTTAGCTTTTAAACAGATTATAAATATAAATCACAGAGCTTAACATTCACTTATTTAGCTTCGCGATTAGATAAACAAACAGTTCCTTGCGCAACCCTTTACTGGGAATTCACAGCAAAGTTATTATCTAGCAGTGATCTTTACTTATCAGATATATAGATATTAATGCATGAAAGAACACAACAGAAACAACACATAGAACCACGACACAAGATATAACGTGGTTCACCCCCAGTGTAGGGGTTACATCCATAGAATTGTGTTTTATTCAACTTTCTACAAAAACCACAGTTCTGATCTGCGCACTCAGCTACAGATCCCTTCAATTCCTCAAAGCTGGGCACTCAGCTGCAGGCCTCTGCGCACACAGCTGCAGATTTCCTTAATCACCCAAAACCCTCTACCCACACAACTACAGAGGTCATCCACGCACACAGCTAGGAATTAACCTTTTCTTACAAAATAGCCTTAGCTTTGCATCAATTCATCTTACACAAAAAGCCTAACCTGACTTATTTACAAGAGTGCCTATTTATATAGCACATTATTATAAAACCATGGTCTTAAACCATGGACACCCCAAACCCTAAACCCTAGACTTAAACCATGGGTTTATTACAAAAAGAGGACTTTTACTCAACCCTGACACCCCTAAGAATATTTTGAGCCATAACTCCGCTTACAAGCTCCCAAAAACCCGTGGAGTTACCCACCTTAAGGACCGGTAGGGTGTGCGCCCCAACAAACATACAAGCATTCATCATGTTCATTCATAAAATAATACAGTTGCAAGGATTTAAGTACAACAATACTTATCCTCATGAAATCGTGTCCCGCAACCAGCTACACCACTACAATGTTCCACCCAACCATAGGCTAGTTTGCTCATCAATCTCTCAGCAACACTACCACCCCTGACCTGGGAATGATTCCACAAGGAGTAAGGGGAAACTAGTAGGCTCACACATAGCCAAGGATACACAACTCAGATAAGCCAACACAGTTGAGTTTATCAGGAAGCCAAGCCAACGCAGTTGGGTTTATCAGGTAGCCAAGCCAACATGGTGTGGTTTGTCAGGCTAAGGGTACACAACAGTACATAGCCAAGACAATCTAGTTGGGTTTATCAGGCTATCAGGAGCTGGAAACGTTGGCTGCTAAGCTAGTAGGCTCAATGAAGAGCTGTGGACACCGGCACTAGAGCTACCCTGACTTATATAACATCCACACATACCCAACACAAGGAATAATCCCCTTCTCGAATATCTACTGCATAGCCCCTCAGGACCTAACTTCCCTTCTAGTGTTATTCAAGGGGTATAGAGAAGAAAGCCATCCCTCTAGCTCTTCCCGTGAGGCCCCTAAAAGCACTAGGTTTGTCAAGCACGATCATGCTCCATTTCGACTCTAGGACAGTCCAAGGACCAACCATTGTCCACACACAGCCAAACACAACAATTCACAGCTATGGGATTTAAGGGAAAACACCACAAAGCAAAACCAGATTGGGTAATACACATCTTATACCGAGTAGAATGACTCCAATGTCATTCTTGGCCCTATCGTGTCCAAAATGGCTCAACAACAACCCAAAATTCGTGGGGAAACCAGTAGCAATCTCTCAGTTGCGTAAGGGGAAGAATACGACCTACATGAAGGTGGATTCACCTACACATACCCACAATCATGAAAGGGTAACTAGACACACAATAATTTGGAGAAAGGAGAATTGAACAAGTCATGAAGGAAAACACAAATGCTTTCCTATGTGAGGATAAACCAACGCTCTGTGTGAGTGTCGAATGACCTCCCCCTCTACTCTCGTGGGGACTAAATGTGCTCCCTCCATGGAGTACGCGTGTGGTCGAAGGACTGAAATTCCTACTAACCCCATGACTTACCATGCATATGTTACCCAAGGGTAATAAATGCCCAACCAATTCCTACAAAATTAAAAACGGTTGGTGGCTAGCAGCTAGATGGTTCACCACTCGACACTTGGTTGTTTCAATGGTGGGGCATTTTCCTATAGCACCACACCATGATCCATTAAAATATATACATCATATACATTTAATGCAAATGGGTTCAAAACCGAGGTGTTACATTCCCATCCCCCTTCAATAGCACTGTCCTCAGTGCTTTACAAAGTTGAAAAAAATGCTACACTAGCACAACCTCAGTGTTCCGCAGAATTGAACAAAAATGGATGTTCCAATCATATGGCATCCTCTAGCTCCCACATAGCCTCTTCAAGACCTTAGTGCTCCCATTGCACCTTTACCTGCCCTTGGCTCAGTTCCAGAGCATTGTGACCTTCCTGTCGACGATGCGCTTTGGCTTGATTCATAACTCTCCCTCGGGTTCCACTTGAATCACATCCCAATTTATCACATGGTTAGGATCATGTACATATTTATTAAGTAAATAAACATGAAATACATTATGAGCTCTAGTGCTAGTAGGCAATGCAATTCTATATGCAACTAGCCCTATTCTTTCAAGCACTTCAAATGGCCCACAATATCTCGATGACAACTTGCCACAACTTCCAAGCTTCAAGAAACTCTTCTTTTCCCTCACTCTGAGGTAAACATGATCCCCAACACTGAAATATCTATTCACCCTATGCCTATCTGCATATATTTTTTGTCTATCCTGGGATACATTCATATTTTGTCTTATCTCTACAACCTCTTGCTTCATTTCCTTGAGCAATTATGGCCCAAGCACAATTCTGTTCACTAGATTATCCCATGTCACTGGTGTTCAACACCTTCTGCCATATAAGAATTCATAAGGACTCATCCCCAAGGATGCTTGTTGTCCATTGTTATAACCAAACTCTACCAAGTGTAAGTAGTCTCCCCACTTAGTTGGTTTGTCCATCACATACATGCGAATGATGTCTTCAAGCACTTGATTCACTCTCTTTGTCTTCCCATCAGTCTTAAGATGGTAGGAAGTGATGAAGTTTAACTTTGTACCCAAATCCGTAAATAAACCCTTCCATAAATTGGAAGTGAACTCGACATCTCTGTTAGAGACTATTGCCTTAGGAAATCCATGCAATTTGAAAATCTCCTTCCTGAAGATCTTTGCAATTCCATTAGTCTTATGAATAGACTTAACTAGTATAAAATGTGTTTCCTTTGTCAACTTGTCCACCACAACCATGATGGAATCATGTTGTCTCCAAGTCATTGGAAATCCTATAATAAAATCCATGGAAATAATTTCCCATTTCCATTCTGGTACTGGAAAAGGCTACAACAAACCTGCTGGGTGTTGATGCTGAACCTTTACCTGCTGACATTTCATGCACCTTGATATGTACTCAGCCATATCCTTTTTCATTCCTTCCTAAAAATATTGTTTTCTGTCTATAGCAATTGTCTTCTGATATCCTGGATGACCAGAATATGGAGCTTGATGGATCTCATCCATAACCATTCTCCTAAACTTTGCTACATTTGGAATATAAATTCTACCTTTATAAGTAAGAAGTCCATCTTCTTCCAATTTATATCCCTCATACCTCTTCTCAAGACTTTGCTACTGTAGTTTGTCTTTTACTTTCTCATACAATTCATCTTTAACAATATGATTAACAATCCGTTGTCTCAAATCTGATTGGCAAATACTAAGAGATGCCACATGCATTTCTTGCACCTTCTTGCTGAGTTCATCAGTTACCTTATTCTCCTTTCCTTTTATGTGCTTGATTTCAAACTCAAACTCACATAAAAAACGCCATCCATCTATCTTTCCTAGCATTTAACGTTGGCTAATCAAGCAAGTACTTCAGACCACAATGGTCTTTCCTTAGCTCAAATCTGATGCCCATTAAGTAATGCCTCCACATCTTGAGAGCATGTACTATGGCTGCAAGTTCTAGACCATGAGTGGCATAGCTCTTCTCATGCTCCTTCAACTTTCTTGACTCATAACATATCACGTGGTTGTCTTACATAAGGACTCCTCCAAGCCCTTGTATGCATGCGTCGGTACACACCACAAAATTATTTTCTGGATTTGTAACTTTTAAGACTGGTGCACTTGTGAAAAGATTCTTCAACCGCTGGAAGCTTTCTTCACACTTCGATTTCCATTCAAACTTTATACTCTTCCTTTACAAGGAAGTGATGGCATGTGCAACCTTGGAGAATCCTTCAATGAATCTCCTGTAATATCCTGCAAGTCCCATAAAATATCTTACATCTTTCACATTCCTCAGAGTAGGCCAATTCATAATGGCTTCAATCTTCTCAGGGTATACTGATATACCCTCTTCTGAGATAATGTGACCCAAATACTGAATTCTATCTCTATAGAAGTCACACTTTCTCAAGTTTGTGTATAGCTAATGTTCCCTGAGCAATTGCAATGTTAACCTCAAATGGTCTTCATGCTCTTCCTCATTCTTAGAATAAACAAGAATGTCATCAAGAAAGACAAGAACAAACTTGTCCAAATACCTACTGAAGACACTATTCATAAGGCACATAAATGTAGCTGGTACATTTGTGACACCAAATGGTACCGCTACAAACTCATATTGTCCATACCTTGTCCTGAAGGTTGCCTTATGAATTTCTTAATCCTTGATTCTTACCTGATGGTAGCCAGACCTCAAGTCAATCTTGGAAAATACCCTTTCTCCTCTAATTTGATCAAAGAGGTCATCAATCCTAGGCAAAGGATATTTGTTCTTCACAGTGACCTTGTTCAGCTGTCTGTAATCAATACACAACCTTAGTGTACCATGTTTCTTCTTTACAAACAGAACTGGTGCTCCCCAAGGAAACACACTCGGCCTGATATACGTCTTCTCCAACAACTCTTGCAGTTGCATCTTCAACTCTAGTATTTCCGGCGTACTCATCCTGTAGGGTGTCTTGGACACTGGTGCTGCTCCTGGAACAAGTTCAATTGTGAAATCAATGTCTCTCTTTGTAGAAATCACTAGAATCTCATTCGGAAACACATCCCTGAATTCATACAACACATGAAAGTCCTCCAATCTAGGAGTTTCATTTTCTGTTTCCTCCAAAATATGAGTTGCATACAAGTGGAATCCTTTCCTACAGAACTTATTTAACTTTATTGCTGAAATACGCCGCATAGAAATCACCTTTGGAATGCCTTTCACAATTATTGGGTTCCCTTCTTCATCCATGCATTCAAAATTCTTATTATAACAATCAAGATTAACCGTGTGAGCTTCTAACCAATCCATTCCAATGAGAACATCATAGGAACCAAGTGGTAGAACATTCATATCTATACAAGTGACCAATCCATTCATAACCAATGGACATTTCTCTACAACTTCACTGACCTTCCTCTTAGTCTCAGTGGCTAGTTGAACTAACCAAGATTTTCTATGCTTTACTTTCTTAAAAGAACAAATCTCCACTACTCTAGGAGTAACGTAACTATGAGTAGAACCACGGTCAATGAAAATAGAAACGGATTCCTCAACAATCTTACCTGCAACTTCAACCATAGTTGACTGGTGATTTTCCCAATGGTCCTCCAGTGCTGCATAAATCTAATGACAACCTTTTCTACTTGACCCTTTGTTTCTTTCACTTGAAGGTTGTAAGTTCACCTTGATTTCTCATTCTCAAGTGGACAATTCTTGCGCATGTGGGGTCCTCCACATTTCAAACATTGGAGAGGTTATCTGTTCTACTATAGTTCTTTAGGATTTTCTCCCATCACTCTGGCTGGCTGCTTGTCAGCTTCTGATGGTTTCTTCTACTGATTCCTGAAGTTAGAAGGTTTCAAACCTTTCTTCCTTTGATCATACTTATCATTCCTTTTATCCTTCCATGTCTTCTGGTAATCATTCTTTCCCCTACTCTTCTCATAGCAGTACTTAGCTTTCATGATTGCCTCTTCCAGAGTTCCAGGATCATAGAACTCAATTCTATCTTTGTAAGACTGAGGAAATCCACTCAGAAAATGCTGGATATTCACCTTTTCATTTTTGATGTACTAGAGATACCTCAACAATTCCAAGAACTTGTTGGCATACTTCTCCTTGGTCTGTTATCCCAATATTAGCTCATGGAACTCCTTAATCTTGTCATCATAATACCTGTCAGAGGGGTATTTCTACTTGAAATACCTCTTGATCTGCTTCCACTTAAGCCTTATTTTTTTGATCCTCTTTACCTGTCTGAGGCGCTCCCACCAAATGGATGCCCTCCCATTCAAATTGAATATGGCAATCCTTTCCTTCATGTTTCCTGAATAGTCCTGAACTTGGAAATACTTATTTATCCCAAGAATCCAAGCTTCATTTTCTTGTCTAGTCTTTACTTCACCATCAAATGTAGGACATTTAGCCTTCTTGAATTCATCTCGAGAGCGATCCTTGTGGTGCCTCTTTCTCTTGCTTTTGTGAGAAGAAGAGCCCAAATCCCCACTAGATTCTTCTGAGTCAGATGACCCACTAGAATACCTTCTTATTCTTTTGGTACTCCTCTTGCTTCCTTATGGTTTGTTGTACCATTCCTAGAGTCCATATTTCTTTGCAATTCTGTCAAAATTTGCAACATAGCAGCACTCAACTGATGCTGCTCTTCCTAGGATTTAATCAGGCTTCTCATGGTAGCTGCAATGTCTGGCGAAGTCTCTTGAAATCTCCTTCCATTAGAATCTATATCATCATTTCCAAATCTGGAATCCCCCCCCCTAGCATCTCACGCACACTCGTAGGAATTCCCTGCATCATATCTATCATGGGTTCTCATGGTTGAACCACAACTTACCTTACCGAATTGCACTACCTGGAACACTGCCTTGGAAAGTGGCTATGATTTTCCAAAATGTGTTAATA
Source organism: Pseudotsuga menziesii (assembly GCA_001517045.1). Taxonomy (NCBI): domain Eukaryota; kingdom Viridiplantae; phylum Streptophyta; class Pinopsida; order Pinales; family Pinaceae; genus Pseudotsuga; species Pseudotsuga menziesii. Next base: position 20,962 of record LPNX010058517.1, read on the forward strand.
CATACCACTATTAGCCACATAACATTTAGATGAATTATACATTACTTACCTTTACTTGGAAAAAAATCATATATTGACAACTTTGTCAAAACATAAAATTTTCTTTCCCAAAGAATGAGAGTCTGGTGCATAAACCCCGCTCCCATTTTCCATTTTTCTGCCCCTAGAGATCTCACTAAAAGACCTGCTAAAATCCCTATTTCGGCGAGAATTCCACATTTCCTCCGACATGGTGGCTCCATCTTCCTCTTCCACCCACCACTGTAGAGGCTCATTCTTCTTTTCTCACCCGCCATCGTTGCGGATCCGTTTTCCTCTCTCACCCGCCGCCGTAGCGGCTCCATCTTCTTTTTCTACCCGCCACCATTGGCTACAATTTATTTTTCCAGCCACCGATGTAGCGTTTCAAATTTTGGTTTCTAGTTGCCATTGCGGCTCTTTCTTCTTTTTCATTTCATTGTAGCAGTGACTTCTTCTTCTTGTTTCTCTCGCCGCCGTAGTGGCTCAAAGTTTCATTTCCTTCCGTTGCTTCCATACTTATAAAAATTTTCAAATTTGCCTTTTGTTGGCTTTCCTCTCCCAACGTGCATCAGCTCCTAACTCTTTTTCTCTCTGCCATGTCAGCTCCCCTCAAGCGAATAGTTCATCCTTTATTACCCGCAATCATCGTCGGCCCTTTAAGGTTCTTCATCTGCCGTTGCGACTGCCCTTCGGCAAGATGAGCCATTGCCGTCGGATCACATTTTAGCTTCTGTCTGCCACCATAGTAGCTCGGTTTTGGGAAATCAAGCCACCATTTCAGCTCAAAGACAATCTTTCGCTCATCATCATGGCCCTTCAACTCATCAGGTCCTTCTGGGAGACATAGCTGCTATAGCAGCTTGAACTTAAACTTACACCTGCTGAAGTCCCCACTGCATCGGAAAGATCTTGGATTGTCATCCGTCGTTGTGGCTAGGCTTCAGTTTTCTCAGCTGACATAGGAGAATATCCCGTACTTAGAAAAAATTCTAATTGTTGTCTACTGGAATGTGCTCAACAAAGGTTACCCCACCTCTGTTAACTACCTTTCCTGGCTCATAGAGGCCCAATACTGCAACCCAAAGCTCTGATACCAAGTTTTCATGTCCCCAAACCTCCGACCGGCAAAGAGGACGCGACTCATCCACATCATACTAATCGACCTGGACAATTTAGCCCCATGAACATAAACATGAAGGTAATATAAAATGTATGAAAATGCATACTGATAAAAAACATACCAACATACACAGATGCAACATCCTCATAATACCTATTCAAATGTCTAATTTCTTAAGCATACAATGGAAGCAAATACATGTCATCATACATTCACAACGTATAATCATTCATCATGTTCATTCATAAAATAATGCAGTTGCAAGGATTTAAGCACAAGAATACTTATCTTCAGGAAAGCTTGTCCCACAACTAGCTACGTTTCTGCAACGTTCCACCCAACCATAAGCCAATGTGCTCATCAATCTCTTAGCAACACTGCCACCCCCGAGCTGGGCATGATTCCACAAGGAGTAAGGGGAAACTGGCGGGCTCACATGTAGCCAAGGATACACAACTCAGCCAAGCCAACACGGTTGTGTTTATCAGGAAGCCAAGCCAACGTAGTTCGGTTTATTAGGAAGCCAAGCCAACACGGTGAGTTTTATCAGGACAAGGGTACACAATAGTACATAGAAAAGCCAACGTAGTTGGGTTTATCAGTCAATCAGGAGATGAAAACGTTGGCTTCTAAGCTAGTGCGCTCAATGAAGAGTTGAGGACACCTGCACTAGAGCTAGCCTAACTTCTATAACATTCACACATACCCAACACAAGGAATCATCCCCTGCTTTGTTGCATAGTCCCTTAGGCCATGAATTCCCTTCCAGTGCTATTCAGGGGGTTTAGAGAAGAAATATAAGCCTTTCGTTTTCCCGTGAGGCCCCTACACACACTAGGTTTATCAAGCATGCTCAGGATCCACTTCCACTCCCAAACAGTCCAAGGACCAACCACTGTGCACACACAGCTAAACACAACAATTCAATGCTCTAGGATTTAAGGGAAAACACCACAGAGAACAATTGGATTGGGTAATACACATCTCAGACCGAGCAGAATGACTCTAGAGTCGTTCTTGTCCCTATCATGGCCAAAATGACTAAACAACAACCCACATCAACCCAAAATTCATGGGGAAACCAACAACGATCTCTTAGTTGCGTGAGGGGAAGAATACAACTTGCATGAAGGTGGATTCACCTACACAGACCCACAACTGTGAAAGGGTAACTACATGCACAACAATTTGGGGAAAGGATAACTGAACCAGTCATGAAGGAAAACATGAATTCTTGCCTGTGCGAGGAGAAACCAACACTCCACGTGAGTGTCGAATGACCTCCCCCTTTTCCCTTGTGGGGACTGAATGTGCTCCCTCCATGGAGTACGTGTGTGGTAAAAGGACTAAAAGTCTTTCCAACCCCATGACTTCCCATGCATACATTACCCAAGTGTAATAACTTACCAACTAATTCCTGCAGAATTAAAAATGGTTGGTGGATGAGACAAGGAAGGGTGAATAAGACAAAAAGGTTGGCTGATAGCTAGATGGTTCACCACTCGACACTTAGTTGTTCCCTAATGGCCCCCAAGGGTTAGAAATCCCCCCCTTAACCTTCAGAAATCATGCCCTTTTCATTATTGTTGCATCGACATAGCTGGTTGTGGGTCTTTTAATTAATTTTGCATATGTACATGGTGTCCAACATTATAACGTGCCTGGCTAGAACAGAATACCATCGACATCGCCAGAACATAATACGATAATCAATGGTGGGGCATTTTTCTATAGCTCCACACCATGATCCATTACAATATATACATCATCTACATTTAATGCAAACGGGGTCAAAACCAGGGTGTTACATAATTTCTCTTCGATACAAAGTATGGAGGTCTATTGATAAAGAGTATAATGTACCAAATGGCCTACCTATAGACAGAGATGAACTCGACCAATATGAGGCCAATGCCCATGAATGCAATTTTGAGTGGGTTAACAAATTTAGTGTTTAAAAATATCATGCAATGAAAGACAACAAAACATGCCTAGGAAAAATTAAAATGTGTCTATGAAGGAGTATCCAAAGTCAAAAAATCCAAATTTCAAACATACAAAGGAAAGTTTGAAAGTCTAAAAATGAAAGAGGAATAAAATATTGCATAATATATTTTAAGAGTGGGTGAAGTTGTCAATGTTATTAGAGGTGTTGGAGGAGTAATAAAGGAGAGAGAAGTCATTGAAAAAGTACTAAGAACCCTTCCCATTAAGTATGACTCAAAAGTATATACTCTAGAAGAACGACATGATCTTGACCTCATGACAAAAGATGAACTACATGGGATCTTCACTGCATATGAGATGAGAACGGGACAAAATGAACCTTCAAGAAAAGAAGTAGCCTTTAAGGTCTCAAAAGAGCCAAAGAAGTATGAAAACCCTATTAATAATCACTTAGAGAGTTCAGATGATGAATATGTTAAAGTATTGTAACTTCTGAAGATATTCTATTGTAATTTTGTTGTATTCTCCTTTAGATATGTTATTCCTCCATTCGTAGATGTCCTTGATGTAATTGGTCATGTAAAATTCATGAGGTAAACCGTTTGTTGTAATTCGGGGCAATAGTACCCACAAAATTAATATATAAAATGTATTTTGAGTCTCCCAAGGTAGGTCGGACCTAATTAGGAAACTTGGATGACCTAGTTAGTTATTTGAGGCACTCACCTAATGAATATAAATAGGTGAGGTGCCTCTCTCATTTTCACACATATTACACTCAAGTATTGAACCGGAGAGAGAGAGAAAGAGTCTATTGTGGAATACGAGCAAATATTATTGTTTTTGTGGTTTTACACTGTTCTTGGTCGAATTCTACACTGAGAAAGTTTTGTAGGGTTTTTTCCTTTGTGGTTTACCCGAGGAAAATCTTTGTGTTCTCTTGTGTTGTTGTACTTGTCTTTCTTTCAGTGATCATTTTCATATGGTTGTGATGTTATGATGCCAAATTTTTTTAGATCTTGTATAACAATTAAAAATATAACATGGTATCAAATCCACCCTAAAATAAGTCTTTGTGTACCTGAAACACTGCTACAGCTACAACTACTGAAGATTAGGGTTTCATGCTTGAAAACCCTAGAAGACAAAAACTAGTCATATTGGTACTTTCACTATAAATCGATATTGGAGAAGGATCAAGAGATGAAACGTTTACAAGCCGAAGATGAAATATTACTATACCCTGTGTGAACGTTTCAGCATCATATTCACTATAATATAGGATATATGATTCCTCCAACTCACGGTTCTAGCCTCTCCCAGAATTCAGCCTTAAACAAGTGACCTAGGGAGAATCACTATACTTTGGGCTAGAAAGGTCCAAATGAAATTTAGAAATATTTTTCAGATAGGGAACATATTGTAGTTTATGTGGTAAATGTTTCATACGCCAAAGGTGAAACAGTGACATGTGGAATCACGTACAAGTTTGTTATGTTGAACAGTCCTGAAATAAGTCACCTTGGGAAAATTCATGTAATTCTCACCTGGTCAATAAAATTATGCTATAACCTATGGGGTTGGAAAAAAGACTAACCATGATAGCTCAGGATGAAGTTTCATACCTTGAAGAGCTGAAAATTTGGAGCTATAGTAGAAACAAGATTAGTCAATTATGTAAAAGAAACCAAAGAAAAACTAGGGCTTCCTGTTCTGGGAAGTTCCCTCCACCAATCAGTTGAAGAAGGAGGACTATCAAATTATCCCTATGAGGGTGCATATCTCTATGTAAGATTTTTTTTTATTTTTTGGAATTCCAATTTTTGACCTAATACTACTACTAGAGAAAACTAGGGCATTAGATATTTTGCAGTTTTGTCCACGGTTTTGGAAAAATAAGTATGCATCTTAGCTCACCTTGAGGAGGAGCACATTTCTATCCATTCATATTAGAAAGATACTTGATTTTAAAAATTAGGTCCACCAAAAGTAGTATTCCAAAATATCCTTCAAGCAAGCATCACGTTGAAGGATCTCACTGGTAAGTTCCATCCTCTCTATTTCCATTTGAGGTTCTCATTTTTATCATGATGAAAAATAGTACCAAGCTCGAAAGAGTCCAGAACTTCTAATCATGGAATTATAGAGTTCTTATCATACTTGAAGAAGCATTCCATGAAGAACTATCTCAAAGAAGAATCTGCAGATCCAGATGAGAATGAGGTCAAAGAAAAGCAAAAGAAGGACCTAGTATGAGGTCATTTCAAGGAGAAATTAGAAGACATTGAAGATAATGTCAAAGAAGCAGAAGCATAAATTACAATTTTGAATGATCTTCCAAATTCAGTCAAGAGAGTTGTTCTAGTAGGAATATCACATATGGAGGAATGCACGATTGATTGATGAAAAAATAAGAAGAGATGAAAATCAATACCTAACAACTCATGCCAAGCAGAGAAAGAACAAGAAGGAATAATATTCCGCCGGGAATAGAAGGACATCTCACAACTCAATAGTTCAGTTGTGATGAATGGACGGATGATACATGATCTATAAGTACTAGTTGATAATACATAATGATATTTGGATATGAGCTCAATACATGAAGGTAATTTTTACAAAGTCTTCCAAGTAGATCTACAAGATCAAGTATACTGCAGATCAAAGTATCAAAATATACGAAACAAGGTTCATGGTTTCTATTAGAAAGAGAGTCGACAAGAAACTGCCTTAGGGTCTAGTCACACCTCTTCAGTAGTAGATATTACACTAGACAATTGGTGTAATCAAAGTAGAATAACATATCGAGCAACCTATATGGTTTGAGACTCTCTACCTGAGAATCACCTATGCACATGAGGATTGGTACAAGCTCAGTAGGCACTCATGGGATAGAACATACAATTACATGAGGAGCTTCAGGATCAACTAAAGTGATGTCAATCCCAACCTTTACTACAATGTTGAATATAGAATCTAATAAAGGATGAAAATCTCACAAGAGAAAAAAAATTGCAAGAAAGTTCAAGATGAAGGATCTTGATATCTAGTGACCTCGATAGGTGACATAGATGGACACAAAGAAGACTAGTAGAAGAGGAGGATTATTGTCACTCCAATGTCCTAATACAGATGCAGAGGGAGGATGGTGCTCCACCTCAGAGGGAGTGACTACAATAGATATCAAAGCTCAAGAATATTGACATGATTCTTGGGATTGGAGGTATGATGAAATCCATAGGACATTTTACTTATCCAAGTAAAATATACAGAGAAAATGGTGTTGGTACTAGAGAGATATGATGACTTTGTTTGAGTTGATACTGATACGAATAAAAATATCACTCCAACATATTGCAGAAAGTGGAGTGTTTCTCTCAATGCAAAAAGGATAAATATATTGCAGTTGAGAAGAAAGCAAGCAAAGATTCCTCAAAGTAATGAGGAATATGATCCAGAGTAATTATACCGATGAAGATTATACTCTTATCTATTTCATCATTGGATAGGAAGAGATGCACTGGTAGGACATAGAAATGGTCCTATATGATCTATGGTGTAAGAAGACTTGCTCAATATTTCTGATCACGATCAAGATAGAAACAGGTCCTCAGAATCAGACAATGAAGTTGAACACATTGGTAAAGACTCCAGTAATTCAAGAAGACAAAGATTAAGATGCAGTCTACCAAACAAACAAAGATAAGTATTTGAATTGCCATTTCAGGAAATGTATTATGCATATTAGAATATTTGTTGTTTACTACTAATATGCGGGTGATGAGTAAGTGGCTTATGTTGTTGTATAACATTCCATTTCTACTTATGAAAACTCCTTGTTGAAATAATGTCTTGGAAAGATGGAAGGAATATAGAAAGTTACCGTATGTATATGGTATATAGATGATTGTTGCATTAATGCATGAGAATTTGTCATTTTGAATATGTTACAAAATGTTTCTAATCATACAATTGTATTTGACTTTAGGAAGGATTGTATGCGATCACCTACAAGAGAAGAAATGATGAATTTGTAGTTGTACAATGTAGGTGTGGATGTACAAGAAGAGAATGTTAAAGAACAAGTTGCAGAAGGGAGCTGTATATCTCAACCATGTTCTTATAGAGGCACAAATGGCATATGTGTTAACTAATCCTATGGCTCATGTAAAGTTTGAATACTTTCGAGACAAGCTTGGTGTAGTCTGAAAGAACCTCTCTTGAAAGAGGGAGTGACAGTAGATGGAATATGGATGGAGTGGTGGGTATCTCAATCTAGGGGAGGGTAGTTTCTCTAGGATTGTTTGTCCTGGAAGGGTTAGTAAGTTAGACAAGGTCTGTTGATCCTAGGGGGGTTAGTATGTTTGGCTAGGATTGTTTGGCCCGAAAGGGTTAGTAATCCATACAAGTTTTGTTTGGTCCCTAGGAAGATCCATCTGTCTAACTAGGCTTGTTGGCTTGAAAGGTTTAGTAAGTTAGACAAAATGCCCAGATGGATATACCATAGAACTCACTATGATGTTGCTTCGAGATAGTTAAAGGGAAAGAAGTGGTTTGTATGTATGGCTAGGCTTGGTTGGCCTGAAAGGAATAATAATCCATACACAGATTGCTTGGTCTCCAAGAAGATCAATTTGTCTGACTAGGATTGTTGGCCCAAAAGGTTTAGTAAGTTAGATAATATGTTGTTATAAGTGGTTTCAGTATTGTTATACTGATTATTGCTGAGAATTTTTCTACAGTATTGTTATACTGACGATTGCTAAGATGTTTTCTTCAGTATTGTTATACTGATGATTGTTGAGATGTTTTCTTCGATATTTTTATACTAATGATTGTCGAGATTTGTTCTTCAATATTACTATACTGATGATTGTCGAGATATTTTCAGTGTTGTTACACTAATGATTGTTTATTGTTGAGATAGTTTTAGTCTTCCTATACTGATGTAGCAGGATCCCTATTTTAATATTGATTTTGTTTAGATGATTATTGAGATAGTTTCAGTATTCCCATACCGATATGATCGATTAAATATTTTCATACTGATATTGATGTCGCAAGCTCAGTATTTGTTTACTGATGTTGATGTGCCAGGTTCAATACGAGTCTATACTGATGTGGATAAGAAAGTTTCAGTATTTCTATATTGATGATGATGAGCATTTGTATGTTGATTATGATGATGTGGTTATGGTCCCAACACATTTTTTTGATGATACTGATATGGTTGTGGTCCCAGCACCCTGTGTTGATAATGTTGATATGGTTGAAGTCACAACACTTTGTGTTGATGATGATGATGTTGTTTCAACATTTTTATCTTGATTATGATGATTATGTTCCAACATCTCTATGATGATAATGCAGATGATGATATAGCATGCATTGATGATGTTTCTTTATCACTAACGTGGTAATGAAGTTGTTTTTGTTTCAGTATTCACCTACTAATGATGAAGATGATGATTTTTCAGTATTTACGTATTGATGAGGTAGATGTCGATGTGTTAGTATTTACATATTGATGTTGTAGATGATCTTTCCGTATTCACATACTGATATTAAGAAGAAGGTTCAAAATATGATTCAGTATTCACATATTGATGTTGAAGAAGAAGATTCAGTATTCACATACTCATGTTGAAGAAGAAGATTCAATATTCACATACTAATGTGGTAGAAGAAGATTCAGTATTCACATACTGATGTTACAGAAGAAGGTTTAGAAGAGGATTCAGTTATCACAACTGATGTTACAGAAGAATCTTCAGTATTCACACACTAATGTGGAAGAAGAAGATTCAGTATTCACATACTAATGTTAAAGAACAAGGTTCAGAAGATGATTCAATGTTCACATACTGATGTGGTAGAAGATGATTCAATATTCACATACTGATATTACAGAAGAAGATTCGATATTCAGAAGATGATTAAGTACTCACATATTGATGTGACAGAAGATGATTCAGTATCCACATATTGATATTGTAGAAGATGATACAATATCCAAAAGCTGATTCAATACTTACATACTGAGGTTGCAGAATATGATCCAATACTCCTAGATGATTAAATATTTACATAGTGAGTTTGTAGAAGATAATCTAGTATTTTCATACTAATATTGATGATGAAGATGCATGATGTTTTTCCAAAACTTCCTATGACATATAGATATTCACTATCCATTTGTACAATTATGATGATGGTTGTTGTTAATGTAGAATACCTTCCTAGTTAAGAGGGAGTGTTAAAGTATTCTAAATTTGAAAGATATTCTATTGTACTTTTGTTGTATTTTCTTTTGGAGATACCATTCCTCCATTTGGAGTGTCCTTGATGTAATTGGTCATGTAAAATTTATGAGGTGAACCATCTATTGTAAGTTGGGGCAATAGTACCACAAAAGGAATATATAAAATGTATTTTGAGTCTCCCAAGGTAGGTCGGCAGTAATTAGGGAACCTGGTCAACCTAGTTAGTTATTTGAGGCACTCACCTAATGAATATAAATAGGTGAGGCATCTTTGTCATTCTCACACATCTTACACTCAAGTATTGCGTCAAAGAGACAGAAAGAATCTACTATGGAAGATGAGCAACTATTCTTGTTGCTGGGGTTTTACACTAGGTTGAAATCTATACTAAGGAAGTTTTGCAGGGTTTTCTCCCTTGTGGTTTCCTTAAGGAAAATATTTGTGTTATCTTGTGTTCTTGTACTTGTCTTTCTTTCAATGATCCTTTGCTTATGGTTATGATGTTCTGATAAAAAATGTTTTTATATCTTGTATAACCATTAAAAATCTAACAAAAGAAGTTATGTTCATCAAGAAACTTGAGAGAGGTACTGGCAAGTATAAAGGAAAGCTAACTCTAAAGTGTTTTAATTGTGGAAAAATTAGACACTTCGCTTCAAAATGTCCCTATCCTAAACAATATGATAGTGATGAGAGAGAAGCCTCAAAGAATATTAAAAAGGAAAAGACTAGAAACAAGAAGAATTTTAATGAGAAGAATGAGATCATCTACACCACGAAAGATATTAAAGATAAAAACACAAGTGGAGGTGAGAAAACATAAATTCTATTCATGGGAATATAAACTCAATCGCAATATGATGAATCAGATGAGGAAGGAGAATTAGACCTAAAAGTTGAACTCTTTAGTGCTCTTGAAGAACTTGAAAACTGGAGGAAAATAAATAAATAGTCAAACCAAATCATTAGTGACTTAAAGACACATATTCAAGAGGCCAAGAAGATTGAAGAAGACTTGTATTTGAAAATCAAAAAGAGAATACAATAATCTGAAAGGCTTGAAGAAGAGATTATGCACATTAGAAAGAAGTTTGATGAAGAATCTATTAAGACAAAATTTGAAAACAGTTCAAAGACTCTAGAGGAAATCTTGAGTAGCCAAAGACCATCAAGAGATAAACATGGATTAGGATATGACAAAGAAAATAATCCATAATTTGCCTCCCTCACAAACCAAGGTAAAAATAAAAGAAGCTATGTTGCTGCACTGAAGAGTCCAATTCAAAAGGAAGAAATCAAGAAATCTGCTCTATCCTCTCATGACAAAGATAGAACTAATGTGATTCCTATAAGACCAATGACAAGTAGATATCAGTAGCTATTTTTTGGTCACTGCTATTACTACAATATTTTTTGTCAGAAATCCCTAAATTGAAGAGCATATGGAAAGTTTCATGACTACAAAAAGAATGCATCTAGTAACAAACCAAAAGTAAAAAACATTAACTTTTTTGCACCTCTTTAAGATATGACATAGAGTGTTACAAATGTAATAACCATGTACATATAACAATATATTGTAAGCTAATGAATCCTATAGAGAAGGATGCTACAAAATAGTTTCAAGACAAAAAACAGAGAAAGGAATGGAAAAAAAAAGAAAGAGGAGGACATATCCATGATTGCTTTATGTGCGACATAAAAGCAGAATCTATGGCATATTGACAGTGGGTGTTCAAAACATATGACAGGATATCCAAACAAGTTCAGAAGCATAAGAAAAGGTAATAAGTGAAAAGTCACTTTTGGAGATAATATGTCTTCCAAAATAATTGGCAAAAATACAATTGCTATCAAAGACAAGATCAAAGCTAAAAATGTGTTTCTAGTGGAAGACCTAAAGCCTAATATCCTTAGTTTAATTCAAACATGTGATCAAGGGCACATCTGAATTTTTTACTTTGAGAAATGTGAAATAAAAAAAAGGGACTCGGGAAGACTTGTTGGGACTCTTGTAAGGAATTCAAGTAATGTATACATCCTAGAAAATGAAAAACAATGCTACAAAAGTATGATTGTTGAAAGTTGGTTGTGGCATAGAAGGATGGGGAACTTAAACTTTGAAAATATTATGAAAGTAAGTAAGAAGGGATTTGTAAGGGACTTGCCAAAAATTGTGAAACCTCTAAAATCAGTTTCTAGACATTTTCAACTTGGGAAGCAGACTAAAGCCAGATCCAAAGAAAAGGAACGTACAACCTAACATCCATTGGAAATAGTTCATACTAATCTCTATGGACCAACAAGAACTAAAATATTGCAAGGAGAGTACTATTTCATGTTTTTCATAGATAATTATACAAGGATGACTTGGGTTACATTTCATAAAGAAAAATTAGAAGCCTTTGAGAAGTTTAAAATTTTCAAAGCAAAAGTTGAGAATGAAACAAATTTAAAAATCAAATGTCTAAGGTCAGATAATGGAGGTGAATTGACTTCAAATGAATTCAATTAATTTTGTGAAATCCTTGAATTAAAATAATTTTTTCAACCCCCAAGACTCCTTAGCAAAATGGTGTTTTGGAAAGAAAAAACATGACAGTCCAAGAATCTTCCAGAACAATGCTAAATGAAGAAATTTTTTTGATGTGTATTGGAGGGAAGTAGTATATACAACTGTTTATATACTAAACAGAGGACAACTCAGAGTTAATAGTGACAAGACCTCTTACCAGGTATTGTAATGAAGACCTTCCCGAGTCAAATATTTTAGAGTGTTTGGAAGCAAGTGCTACATAAAAAGGAATGAAGAAGACCTTGGTAAATTTGACTCTAGAATTGATGAAGGAATATTTTTGGTATATTCTTCCACACAAAATCATAGAAAGTGCATATGTAAGGGTATATAACATGAAATCAAGAAGAATAAAAAACCAAGATGTTGATGAAGGAGAAAAGGAAGTCTTACAAAAGGATGAAAGTGATCATGAAGAAGAAGAAGAAGAAGACTTCAGAGAAAAGAGAAGATTCACAAGAAACTAAAGATGAAGACTCTCCAAGACCTTATACAAAAGCCCCATCTAGAAGAATACAAACGAACCATCCTAAGACAAAAGTCATAGGTGACAACGATGTTGGAGTTAGTACAAGAAGAAAACTACTATTTAATGAACAAGCCTTACTATCAGTGGTGGAACCTAAGAAATTTGTAGAAGCCAGCAAATATGATGATTGGATGAAACCCATGAATGAATAGTTGGATCAAACTGAGAAGCAATAACCTTGGGAACTAGTTCCAAGACTCGCAACCAAGAATATTGTAGGAACCAAGTGGGTCTTCAAAAAGAAGTTCAATGAATATGGAAAAGTGATAAGAAACAAAGCAAGATTAGTGTGCAAAGGATATTATCAAGTGGAGGGTATTGAATTTGAAGAAACCTTTGCACATGTAGCAAGACTTGAAGTAATCAAAATGTTTTTGGAATTTTCATGTTATAAAAACTTCAAAATATATCAAATGGATGTCAAGTATGCATTTTTGAATGGGAAATTAGAAGAGGAAGTCTATATTGAACAGCCTAAAGGTTTTCTCTTGTTAAAAAATGGAGACTATGTTTGCAAACTAAAAATGGAACTCTATGGTCTCAAACAAGCCCCAAGAGCATGGTTTTCAAGGCTAGATAACTACTTGAAGAAAAACGGATATAAAACAATATCCACTTAGAGTAATCTCTACATAAATATTGAAGATAAGAATATGATCATTGTTGTTGTTTATGTGGATGATATCATGTTTGGAAGCAATCTACAAATACCAAGTGTACACTTTGCTTCTGAAATGAAGAAGGAATTTGAAATGTCAATGCTGGGTGAATTGGCATTCTTCTTGGGATTACAAGTTTATCAATCAGACAAAGGAATATTCATTTCTCAAACAAAGTACATCAAAGATATGATTAAGAAGTTTAAGATGGAAGACTCCAAGTCTGTTAATACTCATATGATCATTGGTTGTAAGCTAAGAAAGAATGACGAGTCCTTGGAAGTGGATGATACCATGTATAGATCTATGATAGGAAGCCTGCTATATGTGATAGCTACATGACCATATGTGATGCAAGCTATAGGATTGGTTGCTAGATTTCAATCAGCTCTCAAACAAACACATGTGGTTGTAGTAAATTGAATTCATATATATCTAAAAGGCACTATGGATTATGGTTTATGGTACCCAAAATTTGAACACTTCACATTAAAAGGATTCATTGATGCATATTTGGAAGAAAGTGTTGGTGACTGAAAGACTACCAGTGGATCAACATTATTTTTGGTAATTGTTTGGTATCATGGTTAAGTAAGAAACAATCCTCCATAGGACTATCTACAATAGAGGCTGAATATATTGTTGTTGCATCATGTTGTACTCAAGTCATTTGGATGAAGCAGACATTGGAAGATTTACTTGTGAAGTATGAGCATCCAATAGTAATAAATTGTGACAATACAAGTGCCATAAATAGAAAAAAGTCCCATCACGCACTCCAAAACAAAGAACATACCAATAAAATATCACTTTTTAAGAGATCAAGTGTCTCAAAAAGTGGTCGAATTGGAATATATTAATACTAAAGAACATATTGAGAGAGAACTTGAAGAGAGAGTTTGGATTTACAGGGACGATGGATCGATCTATGGGAGACGAAGGAGGAAGGTTGGGTGGGTTCTTGTCAGGAGGTGGGTGGTTTGATGGAATATGGTGGAGGGAAAAGGGGGAGGTGGCTTAGCCTCCCAGATCCCAGAAGCAGATGATCTGAATATTCAGGATATCCCGATAAACTTGGCCCAAGGAAAGAATCAAGGTAAGGGACCCATGGGTAGGAAGCCAAGGCAATGCATCCCGAAAGAGGCTCTGATTCCATCCATGTAAGTTCGATCCATGAAGATAAGAGAACGGATATAGTACATCAGATAATTCTCTGATCATGAAGTTTGTAGGCAGGCAACCCTCTTAAAATTGCTTAGTTTGGTGGATCTATACGACCTGGAAACCTAAGGGTCATTTTGATATCCATGTAGGTTCTAAAGAGTTCTTTACCATATGTTTCATTAGCATAGAATATAGGGATCAGGTTCTAGATGGGGGCCCATATTTTTATTATTTGAAAGGCCTTTTCTTATGGCCCTGGAAAGAGAAATTATGTCTAGAGAAGGAGGATATGAGAGTTGAACCAACATGTATTAGGTTGTATTCCCTTCCGAGTGAATATTGGGATCCATAAATTCTGGAGGATATGAAGAACTTTCTGGGTAAATTTATCAAGGTCTATGAATATACAATGATCCAATGCTATACTTCTTATGCTCAAATTTGTGTTTACATGGATTTATCCAAAGAATTACCAAAAGTGATCAAAATGACATGGGAAGATGAGGAATGGATGCAAACCCTAGATTGTGAACAGATGCCATTTCATTTCTCTAGATGTCATGAATATGGTCATATATTTCACAAATACCCAATGAATTCCCCAAAGACAACTCTGAAGAAGGGATATGATCAATTAGATCAGGGTTTTACAAAAGTTCCATCACGACAAAGAGGAAGTCGAAAATAAGAAAACTAGGAGGTGCATCAGAAAATAGTTGTCTCAAACCAGTTTGAGGCTCTAGAAGATCATGAAGAGGAAATTCAGGACAAACTTATGAAGGAAAATTCATGTTCACTTCTCTCAGAAGGGACTCTTGAGTCTTGAATCTGACCCCATGGTGGAAGTCAAAATTGAGGACAACAAAGGGAGACAAGGATAGGGACATGACTCAGGGGAAGAGGCAGAAGATATAGACATAGGGGATCTAAATCTGGAAGGAATTGAAAAATATTGTGTGGAAAAGGGAAAGGATATTTACCACAGGAACATGTAGTCCTTCTAAAATAAGTTATCCTTAAGGTTCGATCATCCACTCAACTTTGAATTAGCTCAGGCTCTCATAAGGAGATGAAGAAAAAATATGAGGATCAATCAAAGAAGACTAGAAGAAAAAAAACAAATAGAGGGTGGCAGAAGTAGGAAAGAGACTGGTTGAGTTGGGTCAATATCTGACCATCAAATCTACACTGGGTCTATAATTTTTCCCAATGAATATCTTGTCCTGGAATATCAGGGGATTAGAAATCCCACAGAAAATCAAAATTCTGAATAAAAATATCAAGCAGACAAATTCGACCATTGTCTTTCTGCAAGAGACAAAGTGTCAGGCAACCCAGCTCCAGGACCTTCGCAGGAAAAAATGGAAAAAATGTGAAGGTATGGGGATAGAGGCAAGAGGTTTTTTGGGAGGCCTAGGGATTCTTTGGGATCCTACTCGGGTGAGTTTAGAAGGACTCAAAAGGACTTGATATTCTCTAATAGTCGACTTCAAGGTTGTTGGTTTTTCAATCTCATAGAAGGTGACAAATGTCTATGGTCCCTAGGGGGCTGGGGACAAGAGGAAATTCCTCCTTTATCTAAGACGTATGAGGGAATGTATGGATAATGCACATTGGGTGGTGGGATGAGAAGTTAACCTCATTACCTCTTTGAAGGAAAATAAGAGGGTAAGGAATAGGATGGAAGAGGAATGAAAAATATTCCGTGAAACCATTGAGAATATGGGCCTCGTGGACATCATTCTGGGGGAAGGTTAGTTCATGTGGAGCAACAAGAAAATAGGGGATAGACACATAACATCCAAACTAGATTGTTTCTTGGTCAACGAATCCATCATTGAAATGGGGAGTGACATCCATCGCGTAAAGATTCCAAGTAGGTGCTCAGACAATTGTCCAATTGAACTCATGTGGAGTGGCTTGGGATCCCAATATCAAAAACCTTTCAAGTTTAAACAATTTTGGTTGGAGCATCCATACTTTGAAGAAAGGATTAAAACTTGGTGGGAAGAGTTGAGGGAAGGGGATGATCCGAGTATGTACAAATTCCAACAGATTCAGAAGGGCCTGAAGTTCAAGATCAAAAAGTGGAACAAGGAATAATTTGGTAATATCTTCTCAAACAAAAAAGGTTGGAAAATATCCTTCAAGAAATCTAATTGATAGGGAAAAACAATGGCTATTCACTGGAATTAAAAATGAAGGAAATGAGTCTCTACTCAAATATAGAGGAAAGGGAAAATTAGGAAGAAATTCTTTGGCTTCAGAAATCCCAAAACCGATGGCTAAAGGAGGGGGAGAAAAATATGAAGGTTTTTCACCACTTGGTCATTTAGAATAGAATTCAAAACAATATCTTCACACTTAAGAATGAGAGGGGAGAAAGGGTGGAGACCAGGGAGGAAATTGAAGACACTTTAAATATCCACTTCTTGTATATTCTAAGGGATCCTGGGAAGGATAGATGGGTAGAAATAGAGAGAATAACATGTCTCATCCCTTCCCATGGTTTTTAACCCATAAATCTCAATGAAGTGGAGGAAGCAGTATCCAAATGAATGAAGGAAGTTCCCCAGCACTGAATGGTTTTACAGTGAAATTATTCCATCGCTTTTGGGATATGGTTAAGATGGATGTGTGGAGGATTGTGAAGGATTCCATGGTTTCCAAGTGAATCCTACTAGCACTTAATACAAATTTTGTGACTCTAATCCTAGAAATTGAAGGAGTGGACTCCTGGGACAAATTCAAGACCATAAGACTGTGCAATGTCATCTATAAAATTGTTACAAAGGTCATAGATAATCGCCCGAAACCCATCTTGTAGGGTCTTATTTCCCCTGAGAAGTCAGGGTTTGTGGAAGGAAGGAAGATTACTAATGGCATTATTTTGGTCCACAAAATTTTGCATTCCATCAAAGGCAGAAAACTCCCAGGTATGATGGTAAATTTGGATATTGATAAAGCTTATGAAAAACTAAATTGGAAATTTATGAGGAAAATGCTAGCAAAATTTGGTTTTAGTCTGGACTGGATCAATTGGATTATGAATTTGGAGTCTCCATCTTTTTTGTCAATTCTCTTGAATGGTGTACCTTTGGGAATCATTAAAACCTCAAGAGTTATGAGGTAGGGTGATCCCCTATCTCCGTTTTTTTTCATTCTTATGGCTGAGGGTCTGGGTAGATCCATTGTCGCCTTAAGAGATAGTAATGAAATCAAAGGGTTGAAATTGAACTCAGGAGATAGGAAGAAAACATATCAAGAGTTTTGATGACACCAATTTTGATGGGCCATCCCTATATCCAAGAAGCTAGACAATTAAAACATTGCTTGGAATATTTTGGAAAAGTGTTAGGCTTAGAGGTCAATGAACAAAAATACCAAGTCTTCTTCTTCAACACGCCTAGGATTTCTAGATGAAACATATATCGGATCCTAGGTTTAAAGGAGAGCTCCCTTCTGTCCAAATACCTAGGAACCCCCTTAATTAATTCAACGACCAAAAAGGAATCATGGGAAGATCTTCTGGACACTATGAAAAAGCATTTAGAAAATTGGACCCTAAGACCTTTAAATTTGGCTAGCCGAATCATGCTACTTAAATATGTCCTATAGGCCATGCCAGCCTATATTTTCACAACTATGATGGCCCCTAAATCCATCTTGAAATATCTTCAGAATTTGCAATGAAAATTTATATGGAGGGGTTCTGAGGAACCCCGGAAGTGAGCTTTGGTTGAATGGGAAATTGTTTGGGGAAAACTGTGGGACAAAAAGCTATGGCCTAAGATAACAATTTTTTCTTAGCTATTTTTTAAGGAAATAATATTAAGAGGAGAAAACTTAAAAAAATGGGGATGGTTGGTCCATACCAATGTTGCCTCTGCATGAACCCGACGAGACCTCTGAGCATCTCCTCAATTCCTGTACTTTTTCTCCGCCATCTGGGACTTTGGGGAAGATATTTTCTCCCACTTAGACAAAGTGAGGAAAAATCCAGATGACACCTTGTAGGAATGGTCTAGTAAACCTTTCCAGAATCATATTCTCAACTGTTTGTGGGAAATCCTACCCCACTTCGTCATTTGGGAAATATGGAAGGAAAGCAACTCTAGAAAATTTCGGGGAAAGGCTAACCCTGAAAGTAGAATTTGGGAATGCATCATGAGGAAAATGAAAGAGACAATTCATGCAGAGGTTTTGGAAAGTGTGGACTGGGAAATGACGGGGAGAAAGGCTACCATTATGTAGGCCTAGGGTCTCTATGGACCAAAGACTTCAGAAATCAGTAGAATGCACTCGACAAGGTTGACGCGAAGCCCATAAAAATGGTCTCCTCCTCTAGAAGGATGTTTCAAACTCAAATTTGATGGGGCTTCAAAAGGGAACCCGGGTCTGGCTTGCTATGGTTTCATTGTTCGGGATTCCAAGAGCTCAATTATGGGTTTTGGGTATGGTTTTCTTGGGTGGGAGACAAATAACACAATGAAAGTCGAATGGTTGTTGCAGGGCTTAGAGATGGTTGGGGAAAATAGCTGGAAACTGGTGATTATCGAAGGGGATTCCCAATTGATTATTATTTTGGTCTATAAACTGCAGAATGGGACCCAGAGCACCAAGGTAGCGCAATCATGGAACCTGGAGGGCAGGTTATAAATTCTCAGAGGTCTCCTGGTAGATGGGTTCATTGCCAGTTTCCTCCATGTTAGACGCCAGGGAAACAAGGTGGCGGACATGTTGGTAAATCTGGGCTCGAAAAATTTTCAAGTTGTGAAGGTGAAGGATTGGAACATGATATCGAATAAGACAGGAAGGGATAGGTGTATGTTTCTAATGGCCTAGGAAATGGTAGGTAATCACGGTGAAAGTAGTACAAGACACCAGGAAATTTGATGGTCCCTTCAAGCACGTGGATAAGAGATTGGAAAATCTGTGAATCCATGTGATGACCACGTGTATCTTAACCCTCCTCCACTTTTTAATTAATAAACCCCCGAGTCAACGGATCATAGTATAAGAAGAAATCAAAGTTGGATTGGGAATTTTAATTACCTGTATTGTAATATCCATTTTAGGACCATGAACTGGATTTAGATCATTATGATCAAGCTTATGGTAATGATGTTCATGCGAAGGAAATTGCTATTTAAGAGGAGGTAGGGTGATGATACAAAATGCATGTGTATTATGTATTTGTTTCCTCCTTCTATTCACATAAAAGATCTGGTGTTTTTCAGTTTTCCTGGTGATTTATCCATGGAAGGAAACAAGGTTTGAGGGAAATGACTGTTGAACCAGGAGGAGGTTCTAGGGAGAGCCATCAGGGCCCAAAAAAAATGTTGTGGGAGTCACGAATGTTTGAGCTCGAACTCGCTTAGGATATTCATCAATGCATCACTGAGATGGAGAAGCACTTATGGGAGGAACTCGACTAAAAGAGGTTGCATGATGAATGTCGCAAGGCTGAGGAATGGATCCTTGATATAGGTCACACGGTGGGGAGGGTGAGTCTCTACGAGAAAACGATTGCTCTATTCTGGATAATGAAGAACCTTGTGAGAATATCATCCTAGGATAAACAGGGTGAATATTCAAAGGCCAACCTCTATGCTCAATCATCGTAGTCCGTCTTTGTGGATATTCAACGCTTGAATTCCAAGGTGGATTTCCTCATCTCCTGGCTAGGTTTTCAATGCCCGGATTCGTCTTCTCCAGTGGTGGATCAGAAGCTTGTCATGGTTAGTGCAAGCCAGGGTGGCGGTTTGTATCTATCATACATCTTGCTTTGATGTCTTGTGATGGTGTAGATTTTTTTGTCCTTTTGCGGGATTTTCTTATTTTATGTTGGTGCAATCCACCAACAAAGCAGTAGTAGTAGGTGTTCTCTTTCATTTTTAGGTAGTTTTGGGTATGACTGTTATAGAAGGTCTTAAGTTAGTTTATAGTAGAATGTTTTGTTCTGTCTGTTACATTACTCTCTGTAGAATTTTTGTCTCTCTGGAATCTTTTTCTTGTGGAGGAAGTATGATCAGAGTCTAGGAGGAAGTTGGTTAGTTGGGTTCAAAGTGATGGAATATGGAAATGTAACTCTATGCTGGATGCAATTTTCTTCTGTTATTAATATAAAGTGTTTCTATGTTACAAAAAAATACTAAAGAACATATTGCTGATATATTCACTAAGCCACTACCCAAAGAAGCATTTGAGCATATTAGACTTAAGTTGGGGGTAATCTCCTTACAGTGAGAAAAAAGGAGAAAAAACAACATGCCAGGGGGAGATATGTTAACACGGGGGCTTCGAGAAGGAATCCTTTGTCATTAATGTCAAAGGGGGAGAAAATTAAAAATTAAGAAATTGTTTCCATAAATGCCAAAGTGGGGGAATGTTGAATATGGTTGTCATTGATGTCAAAGGAGTTTAGTAATGAAAAAGGAATAACAAAAGATAAAATATTGTTGATTAAATTGTCATTGATTCCAATGAGAGTTGAAAGAATTATACTGATAAGTTTCTATGGAGTGAATATTTGAATAGCCCAGATCATAAGAGATAGAAAGATCAATGGTCTATAATAGTTACCACAATGCCAAGGTGCAAGCTTGTTAAAACTGCAAGAACACTATTGCAGAAGAGATTTGTAGAATTCATGTTTGAGAATTTATGAAAATTAGAACCGCAATCGACAATTTATGAATTAGTTTTTTGGAAGACGAATTGTGAAAGCAGTTTCAAGAAAAGTCAAAAAGCGGATTCGTAATCTGCACCCACAATTACGAAAGGAAGCAGTTCCCACAGATTGCGGAAAAATAGTTATGGAAGGTTAATTGCGGAAAGTTAATTGTGGGAAGGTAGTTGCAGACACCACTTTGCGGAAAGATCGTTGCAGAAAGGGAATTACGGAAGGCCACGAGTGATAAATTTAAATAGAGTTAAAAATTAAATGGAGAAGTAAGGAAACATGTTTGATGAAGATGAATGTATTATGAAGTGATGTGTCTGATGAACAAGAATGACTCCAGATTGAACGGGTGCAACTGTGAAACTCCAGAATTAAGATATTCGTTCGAAAAGAAAAATGAATGATGTATTTATAAGCAATATTTCGAGTTTAGAAAATATTTCTCTATAGTCCATATCTATATAACAACAACAGAAGGCATATACCAAGTAAGTAATGAGAAACCAGTGACAGAATTGAAAACATAAGCATATCTCGAAGTTTGATAAAAACTTATTAGGGTGGCAGGGTGGTGCTAGGGAAAGCTACATGGCTGCAAGGGGGTTGTATCCTCCTTCTAGTGGCAGCTGGTAAATAGGGTGTTGTAGCATACTTTTAGTAGCAACAGATAAAATCAAGGGGTCGTAGACTCCTTCCAGTAGTTGCTGGTAAATAGGGTGTTGTAGCATCCTTGTATATAGAAGCAGACATAAACTATTTGTAAATATAATTTTGTAGTAATAGGAAGTATCTGGGAAACTACATTCGGGGATATATATATGAAAGTGGAATTGAAGCTACTATGCATTCTTCTAGCCTCCTTAAACTCCTACACTACCTTTAAGAAATGGTCACCAATAAGATCGATGAAATTAAAAAAAAAGACTTTCCAACCATATTGGCTGGACTATTTTCCCTCTTAAATGTACAAATAATTTCCTTGAGTTCATCCTCACTCACTGGACGAAAGAGATCTTGATTCGCTTCTTCCTCCACCATCATAGGAAATAGTAATGCCACAAGTCATAGCAGCAATACCTGATCCAAATTATCTCTCTTGAACTCTTTGAATAGAGAGTTGAAATGGTCTCTCCCCAATCCTGTGAGGTCATAAAATATCAAAATCAAGTACCCCTACTGTTGCTTGCTCATAAAATCTCAGACTGAACTTCCCTTCTCCATCTATCAATTCATAGATAGTATTAAAATTCCACCAATGTATTGCATGACCTTAAAAATATTTTGTATTATGATCACCTACAATGAGCCATAGTTCCCTACTCTTTAACCACAATTCAATCTCATTACCCCTTAATAGCTTCTTCCTCCTATGTTCTAGACCTATAATTCTTTCTTAACTACCTTCATCAACATAACCCTCATTAGGATCTTCAAAAAACTATTCAATCTAATTTTCAATATTTGACAAGAATTCATCCCTCTAATGATGATGTTCCTTGTCCCACTCTTCAACTTTATCTTTAGAGTGTGAAGAGAGTTTACAAATTTACTACCTAAACTTTCACGTACATCCACCTTTATATTCTTCCATTCTTCTTAATCAAATTCTACAAATCCAATGAGTCCTTTGACCATCTTGACTTATATTGAAATGGTTCTCTTAGATTTTCTTCTCTATCCCCAATATGTAAGAGGATTGTGAAGTTATCTGAAAACTACAACCACCAACCAAAGAAAAAATTCTCTCCACAAACTGAACCACATTTTTGTGACCTAAAAATATGTCAAGAATCTTTCCAACCACCTCCATGCCAGTATAATTATTGCACCGTGCTGGATGACTCTGACTAGGTTAAAAATCAACCCAACTGGCCTCCTCAAAATTATCCACAAAGAGTTGTGCAAGCGAGTCCTCTTGGGCACATGGCCCAAAACATTCCTCATGACCAATTGAGAGATTAAGGTCCTCTCTTATAGTGAGATTATTCACCTTGAGACAATTATTTGTAAATAATTCATCCCATAATCATTTGTTTCCATCAAATGGTCCATATATATTTATAATCAAGAATGTGTTTTCCAATCTTTTACAATAGATTTCCTAGCATAGTCCTATGCCATGATTGCAAAACATTTAGACAAAGAGAATCGACCAAAAATAAATTTCATGACAAATTTCATCTATACAAACATAATTTCCCATTGAATCTTCGATGGAATTTATCCCCTACTCCATAAAAAATTCAAGTGGGAGCCACAATAATTTGATCTAGATTGGGGTATTGGAGGAAAATTCCTCTCTAGGGTCAAACTGGGGATGCCAATTATTTAAAACCAACATATTTTTATCCAAAAACCAACACTTATGGAGGAATTTTTGTGCATCCTCCTTTAAGTTACCTAAAGTAGAAACCTATCCAATCATAAAACAAAGAATGAAAAATAAGACAGTAACCCACCATTGACACCTAGAAATCATGCAATCAATTCAAAATTGTTTTCAAACCAATTCTTTGACCTCATAATTTTACCATCAACGCTAGATCTTCAATGTTAGGAATCTCCATAATGCTTATTTCCTTGTAGATGACTAAAGCTATTCCATTACCCGTGTATGTGATTACCTCATGTCACTTTCTTGAGGAAGAGGGGGAAGAGCGCGGGAAAAAACTATTGAGCTTAGAAAATCTATCCTAGCTCCCACAAAACCCTAAGAGTGGTTAGAAGAAGCATTATTTTTTAATGTAACAAAACTACTCTTGAGTAGAGAGACCAAATTTGTATCACACTTCCCATCCTATGTTTTGACTTGTGGCTTTTAGATAGTTTCATATCATGTTGCAATGGCACCATCTCTCCCCTAAACATTCTCTATAGATGAGGTGTCTTCTACTTCAAATTTGTTAAATGCTATATTGGGTAGAACATTCGGCTTAACACTTTTCATCAATCCAAACTAATAATTTGCGCCCTCAACAAAGCCCTAAGTTCTTTCATTGTGTATGGATTGAACTATGTTTCGTTCCTACGTTGAATATTTTTACATATCTAAAGTATTGTTCATTAAAAAACCCCTTGATTTAAATAAATGTTTATTAATCATTTGATTATTATGCATTTTATTTCTAAACATAAATAATGTAACTACTTCATAGAAATAATTGGCATGCCACCTAAAGAGACCACTCATAAATAACCTTAACAACCAATGTAAAATAATGCCATCAAATTAAATTATCTAGGAGTGTCCTTAAAGATGAGAGAATCTTAAAATCACCACATTATACATACATATAAATAAAAAGATAATCAATGATCATCCTACTACATTCAAAGTAAAGGTGAAATAACAAATTAGTCATAAGCAATCAAATCCAGGTCAAATAAGAAATTAGTCATAAGCAAAGCAATCAAATCTGGGTCAAATAAGAAATTAGTCATAAGCAATCAAATCCAGGTCAAATAAGAAATTAGTCATAAGAAATCAAATCCAAATCATTTAAATTAAATGAGTCAATAAAGTAAATTCATGAAAAATCCAACAATACCCATTTCACAAGCTCCCTCTAGAAAGAAAGTCTATCCCGTAAATAAGGATTGCCGTTGATATACCCATCACACTGTGGACATTAAAAGTCAATAAATTATAAGGATTGCCGTTGTTCTGTCCATCACAATGTGGACATTAAAAGTCAATAAATTATCAAAGTTGTGGACATTAAAAGTCAATAAATTATCAAAGTTGGTTCAGAACACAAAGCAATATAATCCTATAACCCGGAGGGCCGGAGTCTGCAGATATGCGAATTGTCGAAATCGGTTCAGAAAACAATGTAATATTATTATTCCGATAACCCGGAGATCCAGTGACATAACGGAGTTGTCACTCAAGTAAATGTTTATGTTGAGACCCTGTCAATGTCCTGGGAACTTGGTTCCGACACAACTGTGTAAGGACTTTGACTGCCCACCGCTTGTCTGTAAACTGATCTGTCTGTTTTGTATTGTGTTCTGCCTATTTAAATCTCTGCCCAGGAGACCATGGGACATGCAGAGGAGAACATCCATTCATAACAGCAGAAGAGATAGTGGAGTCCAAACACAAAATGGGCTATACAGTTGTTATCATGACTATGGTTACTGTAATATTGCTTCGTTGGTTATTGTTTTGGCCTACAAATTTGTCACTGCCCCGTCTGCTTATAATTCCGTTCGATCATTCCCACTCTCTCTTCATGTTCTTCTTATGCAATATTATCATACTAGCAATTACTTTCATCACACACTTATAAATACCGCTTATAAATATTCTCCACGCGAAATCGGGCAGGCTTCTTGTCAGAATCATCTTGTGATCGTCCCAGCGGATTCGTTTTGCGAGCAAGAAACTCCTAAATCCTAGGCTGGCCAGCCTAATGACCAGAAGAGTTTTATTTGCACTCACGAGTATGCTGGTGCTAATGAAAAACATAGATCTAGGGTTGATAAGTTGGAGCAGCTTGTGGAAGTTCCGGCGGTTATAGAAGACAAAAAGTACAATGAATTGGCTTCCATTACTGATGAAGATTTTAACAGGACAGTGGAAGAATTCATAGCCGAATTCAAAGGCCAATTGCATCAACGGTCTTTCTCTCGCTGCAGGGACGTGCCGACTCTTAAAGATAGCTGCAAAAAGAACAATGATTTGGCTTCCATGATTGACGAAGATTTTAACAGGAAAGCGGAAGAATTCATAGCTCAAGTCAAGCGCCAATTGCATCAAGAGTCTNTCCCATCTTCAATTTCGATCTTGTATTCTAGTATATTATGGGCAACGTTTTTGCAGGAAATTGTATGGGCATTCACATGTTTGATTCGCCTGTTCTTTATTCAAAAATTAAATCTTACAATAATTCAGCTGCCGGCTCTGAAAGTCAGCTTGATCCAGTGATTTCTATCTTAAAAAAATCGATCTTTTCCTCTCCACTTTATGTTAAGAAATGGATACATTTGGGCTATTACCAACAGGAAGGATTCTTGTGAGGTTCACGTTTCATCTTTTGAAGTTCCATAATCATAGTCATATTGTTTCAGATGTGTTGTGAACTTAACAAATCTGTTGTACCTTCACCATTCCTTGATAATTCTCAGATGTGTTGTGAACTTAACAAATCTGTTGTACCTTCACCCTTCCTTGATAATTCTCAACGACTGAATAGAAGCAAAGACATTTATAATTCTCTTTGCTTTCAATAAACAAATCTTATAAAGAGGTGAATTAAGCCTTTTTATTTCTTTAATTAGCTTCATATACATTTTTATTTGAGATTTGGGGTGGACTACAGCCTATGCTATTACATCTACCTCTGAGGATGATACTCATGATACTGCAGAAATTGATTCTACACAATCATTCAAAATTCGAATTGAATAATTATAAAAAAGAGATAATAAAAAATGATTGGTAACTACTTGATAAATGGAAATAAGGTATTAACGCATGAATAACTCATAGTTGACGAATGGATAACTAAACTAACTAGAAGAATGTGAGATAAGAAGAAAAAAAATATAAAAATTAACTGATAGTTGATCAATGGATAACACTAAGAATGTGGGTGAAAACATGTAGAATGTGGGTGAAAACATGTAGCTAGGCATGGATAATTTACAATAATAAAAAATTCCAAGTTGTCTTCCATTCCATTGATATCTCTCAACCATTTAATCTCTATCGACATGATCCAACCACAAACTATATATAAATCTACTTAAACATCATAACTATACTTAAACACGATTGTCATAAATATACTCTAGAATTTTGGCAACTTTGTAAGAGATTAATATTAAAATTTTAAAACTTTGATTCTACAAGGAAAACATCAAATTAGTTTATTTGGCCCTTCAAGTTTGTCTACCTAGTCATCCACTGTTTTTCACAAATATAAATAGAAACAAAGATGAAGTTTGAAGGTATCATTATTAAATTCATAATCAATGTGCAAATGGCTTACAAGGGTCCTCAAGAGGCCTCACACAAGAGCGGCCTCTTTCCCCCTTTTTATTCATGCTGGTAGCTAACGCCCTAAGCATAATTATACATCAAGCTAAGAGGCCAGGTTCTTATAAATGAGTTATGGTGACTAATACTGAAGAACTCTCCCACATTTTGTTTGTGGATGATGTGGTAATGATGGCTGAAAGGACCTGGGAAAACCTCAAAGACGCTGAACAAGTATTGGACTTGTATAAGAAGGCTACAGGAATGCATAATAATCTAGAGAAGTCCATCCTCTCAGAAAATGGTCTCCCAGCTATGGTAAGGAATAGGCTAAGCTTTGAATTCCCTTATACAATAAAACCTATGTATGAAGGTTTCAAATATTTAAGGTTTGTTCTCAAACCTGATGCTTATTCCTTTAAGGATTGGATGTGGTTATACAAAAAAATTGAAGGTCGTATTGGATGTTGGACCAACAAGTTCTTGTCAAGAGGAGGGAGGTTGGTTCTACTCAAGACACTTTTACAAAGTATACATGTATACTGGGCCACAATTGCTTACATTCCAACATTTTGCATAAATTAAGGAAAAATTTCTTCTCTTTTTTATGGTCATATAGTAAACAATCGAAAGGAACCCCTTTAGCCAGATGAAAAACATTAGCTAATCTTTAAGAATTGGGTGGATGGGGTATCAAGAAGCCATTCCTTTTTTGCCAATCTCTGGCTGCAAAAAATCTATGGCACTTAATAAAGAATCTTGATTCCTTCTGCTGGAAGGTCTTAATTTCCAAATACTGCCCCAATGGCTCTATCCAAGAGTGGATAAGGAAACATGATACATCCTTCAAGAATGGTTCTATAGGCTGGAAATCCCTGGTGCTAGTATTCCCCCAAGTAGGGAACTAGATTGCTTGGTCTGTAGGAAATGGGAAAGAAGTACAGGTCAGGGAAGATCCTTGGGCAGGAGTAGGGGAGAGATATAAATTATCAGATCCCCAAATTGAGAAACTAAGAAGCTTAGGGATCTTGAAACTTAGCTAAGCTTGCTCACTATCCCTAGAGAGGGAAACTCTTTGGAAGAAATCTAAGGATTTAGGCCTAGAAGAAGGACTTAAGGAAGAATGGAATGAGTTTGTCTCTCCCCTGGAGTCCCGTTTTATCCATCTGGAGGAAGAGGCAAAAGATAAATTGGTATAGACTAAAAATTCTACTACAGGGGATTTCACTGCCAAACTAGGCTACAAGAGTTGGGCTTTAGAGCAATAACAGGGAGAGAAATTGGATTGGTGGAAACACGTATGGAAGATTGAAATCCCCTTTAAGGCCAAGAAAACTCGTTGGCTGACACTTAACAATAAGCTCTTAACCTGGGAAAATGTTAAAAAGAGAGGATGGATTGGTCCAAGTTGGTGTGCACTGTGTCATTCAGATGAGGAAACTGGTTCTCATTTATTTACTATATGTTCTTACACAGAGCCAGTCTGGAAGGTAGCATGCAGTGAACTAAAGTTTCAAGGGATGCAGGGGGCCTCTCTTGAACAAAATTCTAAATCTTGGTGGATTGAAAGATCGGTATGTTTATTTAGTGCACTTCCATCCTTTTCTTTCATATGGAATCTGGTGGGATCGAAATACTGTCATCTTCAATAACAAATTGGTTCCTCATGAAGTAACGAAAGCTCTTGTGGTGCAGTGGACCAAGGAGCATAAATTAAAAGAGAAAGAGCCCAAAAGGATATTGGTTCCTCTAGAAATAAATAAAGCAATCCCTTGGGATTTCTTTGACAGTGCAAGTCAAGAAGACCCTCCCTTATGAAGTTCGGGAGGAGTGATATACTACTCTGACAAACATAAGGTGCAAGCAAAGTATGCTCCTAGGCATTGTACCAATAACAAAGCAGAACTAGCAGTTCTGCATACAGCCCTTGATTTGGCTATAAACATCAATATCTCTCAATTACAAGTATTTGAGGACTCAAAATGGTGGTTGATTGGGTAAACAAAAAGATTCAAATTAATGCTCCTCATTTTCAACAATTGTTGAGAGCAATCAGAAGGCTTTTGGATCTTTTCTCAGGCTTTAGCATAACACACATTTACAGAGAGTTAAACATGGAGGGAGATGGCTTGTCCAAACTCGCTTTGTTGCTAGCTCTGGGGCATCTGGAGACGGAGGAAATAAAATAAAATTAGAAGTGCCTAATTCTCATTTTGTCAAAGATGTTTTCTGTAATCGAGACTGGAAGTCGATTGTGTAAAACATATACTGGAATGTTTGGTCTGTAAGTAAAGTTTTGGTCTAGGGTGCAGCCCTTGTACTTTTTTGATGTAATGAGAGTTCCTTTGGGAGAGTTCATGATCACTCTTTATTTAAGGTGGTGGATATTTTCCTATTGGAAGATATATATATATATTCCAAATTGTCTTCCTTTCCATCTTTATCTCTCAACCATTTAATCTTTATCGACATGATCCAACCACAAGCTATGTAAATGTAGTAATATATGATGATTAACCATATTTGAATTTGATTGTTAACCACTTATCTATTCGAATAAGTTAAATGTATAGACTTTACGCTTTAACATTCTTCTCCTCGCTCGCAAGCCTTAAACGCCATTGTCATAAATATACTCTAGAATTTTGGCACTTTGATGAACCTGCCGGTAACTTTGTAAGAGATTAATATTAAAATTTTAAAACATTGAATCTACCAGGAAAACATCGAATTAGTTCATTTGGCCCTTAAGGTTTGTCTACGTAGTCATCCACTGTTTTTCACAAATATAAATAGAAACAAAGATGCATTTTGAAGATATCATTATTAAATTCATAATGAGTGTACAAATGGCTTACAATGATTTGTTGTTTGACTTTAGAATTGGAAAAGATTTAATTCTCATTTTGGTCTTTTGTTTCCACGGAAGAGGCATGGAGGAACAATGAGTAATGGATCACCTTCATTTTCAAAACTTTATTTCATTTAAAGATGAAACGGAAGAGGCATGGAGGAACAATGAGTAATGGATCATCTTCGTTTTCAAAACTTTATTTCATTTCAAGATGTGATGAGAGAGAAGCCATTTTTTTTACCATACCTTGAAATTTTTCATGTTTAATGAATATATTGTAGGGAACTCCCAAGAGGCATATAAGAGATGTTATAAACTTATTTTTAGTTTATTAATGAGTGAAAAATAATTTTCAAGGTCAATGATTTCTTGCCTTCAACATCACATTTCTACCAATAAATTTGTTTAATTTATATATTGGTGAAACTAGATACAAATTTAGCCATTACATTGTTTAAACCAGATACAAAGGATTATGATCTATACATATGCTTCAAGGGTTTATTTATTATTCATTTTTTGAATCCTATTCATTATCAAAATATTTTAAGGCAAGATCCTTGTCTTTAAGAAAGAGGGGGTCTTTTTGTTCTTCGTGGTTTTTACCCTACCATTATGTATATAATAAAAATGTCAATTTGGGTTTCTCTTCAAATCCATTTTTTAATTTTTAGTATTTATAAGTTTTTAAAGATATCAATAATATTTTTGGAAATTACATTAAAAATATAGGAAAAAAATAAAGATAATATTTTTCACACATATTAAAATATGTTTTGAGATTTACAAGTCTATTGCGCAAGATGCTCTTAAAATGGAAAGGTTTAGGCTCAGGGTTGGACTATGAGAATACTAATTTTCAATGTTGACTATGGTAAGGTTCTAAAGGGTTATTTACGATATCTTTCATCAGCATAGAAGGTAGGGATCGGGTTCTGGATGGGGGGGCATATTTTTATTATTCGGAAGGCCTTTTCATACGACCATGGAAAGGGAAATTTTGTCCATAGAAGGAGGATATGAGAGCTGCACCAGTATGGATTAGGTTGTATTTATTTCCGAGTGAATATTGGGATCCATAAATTCTGTAGGATAGGAGGAACTGTCTTGGTAAATTTATCAAGGTCTCTGAAAAAACAAAGATCCAATCCTATACTGCTTATGCTTAGATCTGTGTTTACATGGATTTATCCAAAGAATTACCGGAAGCGATCATAATGACATGGGAATATGAGGAATGGATGCAAACCCTAGTTTATGAACATATCCCATTTACATTCCATAGATGTCATGAATATGGCCATTTATTTCGGGACTGCCCAATGAATTCCCCAAAGATAACTCTAGAGAAGGGAGATGATCAATCGGATCAGGGTTTTACAAAAGTCCCATCATGAAAAAGAGGAAGTTGAAAACAAGAAAACCAGGAGGTGCATAAGAAAATAGTAGTCTCAAACTAGTTTGAGGCTCTGGAAGATCATGAAGAGGAAAGTATGGACAAATTTATGAAAGAGAATTCGGGCTCACTTCTTCCGAAAGGGAATCTTGAGTCTGACCCCATAATGGAAGTCAAAATTGGGGACAACAAAGGGTGAGAAGGACATGGACATGACTCAGGGGAAGAGGCGGAATATATGGACATCAGGGATCTATATCTTGTGCAGATAAAGGGAAAGGGTATTTCCCGCAGGAACAAGTAATCCTCCTAAAAGAATCTATCCTTAAGGCTCAATCGTACACTCAGCTTGGGATTAGCTCAGGTTCTCATAAGGAGACGAAGAAAAAATACAAGGATAAATCAAAGAAGTCTAGAAGAAAAACAAACAAATAGGGGGTGGCAGAAGTAGGAAAGAGGTTGGTGTAGTCGAGTCAATATCTGACCATCAAATATACGTTGGGTCTGTAAGTTTTCCCAGTAAATATCTTGTCCTAGAATATCAGGGGCATAATCAGCTGATGAAAAATCAAGAGTATAAATAAAAATATCAAGTGGACAAATCCAACCATTGTCTTTCTGCAAGAGACAAAATGTCAGGCGACCCAGCTGCAGGACCTTCACAGGAAAATATGGATGAAATGTGAAGGTATGGGGATAGACGCAAGAATTTTTTCGGGAGGCCTAGGGATTCTTTGGGATCCTACACATGTGATTTTAGAAGGATTTAAAGAGACTCGGTATTCTCTAACAGTCAAGTTCAGGGTTGTTGGTTTTTCACTCCCTCGACTTGTAGGAGTGAGTCCTATTGATATGATTTTGGTCACGATTTGCGGCGTCCGTGCTTGTATTTAAATGATCATTAGCCCTTTCCAGTTCTTCCCTATTGGTGTTCCAGTCATTCATTCTACCAGTCCTTATTTTATACCAATAGGGATAGGGTTGCCCTGATTTGAGAGACCGATAAATTTGTATATAACTTCACCAGAAATTTTTACTGGTCTATTGAAGTAAAATTTTCCAATGTGATACTAACTAATGATAAATTTCATTGTTGTTTCTTCCATTGCTCCAGAGCTTGCCATGAACGGCGTGTTCATGTAACTCATGATGGTGTTGTGGCTTATCTTCTCCGCTTCTGGTGTCATTTTCTTGTCCATTTAATCCCATTCTTTGATTTCTGCCCAGGTTTTCACCCACGAGGTTTCCTGTACCTTGGCATTTTTTATATTTCTTAATCTTCTCATAAGTGGAGTTTCGGCGGATTGTAGTGCTTTTGTTTTTGTAGCTACAGCTTCGATTGGCTTTGGGGCCATGTTGTCAGTCTCTTGGTCGGATTTTCTTACAGCATCTCGGCTCTCAAATTTCTGAATACTTGGTTGTTTTATCTCTTTAAAATATGGTAAATGATCTTTTTCTGGCCCGATATTTATAGGTGGAGCAGGTGACGTTTTTGTCGATGGATGTATTAATGGCGGAAGTGATGGTCTAGCACGGTCTATCGAGATTGTGTTAAATGCGATTTGATTTTGGCGCTCGTTCTACCCGTAGTCATGAAGGCATCATTTGACCTTCGGGGTCGTCGGTCAATGTCAATCATGCTAGCGGTCGATGGTGATATGTCGATGGGGTTGGTGTCGGTTGTCGAAGTGCTGGTTATTATATCTTTCGAAGTTTCCTGTCATTCTGGTTTATGGGTCTATTTGTTGTTTTTGGGATTTTTATATTTTTATAGGTTTTTTTTGACAGTTATGGTCGTTATATGTATGTCTCTTTTTTTTGCACTTGCTTAATTTTTGTACCATTTTAGTAAAGCACCATTAACAAGTTTCTGAAATATTATGTCTTGTAATGTCTTAGTCGGACTGATCCATTAGCATGAATTTATTCGACAACATAAGGTCCCATCCATTCTATGTGTAACTTTTTGGGTTTTCCTTGTACCCGACTTTTGTACAGTAAGGCGAGGTCCCCTATCGACAGATTTTTGTTTTTGATATTGCGATCATGCCAAGCCTTCTGTTGCTGTTTATGAATTTCTTGATGTTGTAAAGCAAGTAGTCAGTGTTCTTCTAGCTTGCTTAGTTTCATCAGTCGGTCCTTCTTTCCTTCTTCGACATCGACATGTAGAATATCTTCTATGATAGGTGTTTACTGTCAAAAATGTAGTGGAACGACTGCTTCTTGGCCATAGACTAGTCGGAACGGTGTTTGGTCAGTCAAACGTTTGTATGTTATTCTGTAAGCCCATAATACTGCAGGGATTTTTTTTGTCCCAATCATCCTTGTTGGTATTGCATATTTTTGTTAAACCCCTTGTTAATGTTTTGTTGAATTCCTCTATTGCTCGACCATTCGACTGAGGGTGATAAGCTGTACTACGTATGTGGTCAATTTTGAACTGGTCTATTAGTGCTTTGATGGTTTTATAAATAAAATGTGATCCTTGGTCACTGATTAAGGTTATTGGGCATCCAAATCTAGCAATTATGTTTTCATAGATAAGTTTAGTAGCTATCTCACTGGAACATGTGTCGACAGGTTCTGCTTCTACCCACTTGGTTACATATTCTACTGCAGTTATTATGTATCTTCCACCTGTTCTTTTTGCTGGTATTGGGAATGGTCCTATGAAGTCAATGGCCTAAATTTCAAATGTCAAACTTGGGTTTACTAATATCAAGGGAATTTCTACTAAACATAGGTTGACCCAGTCACTGATATCTGTTGCACTGGCTAACAAACTTTTTGCAATCCTTGTATAGTGTCGGCCACCATAGCCCTCACTGTTGGATTTTCTTGGCAATTATATCTGCTTGAAAATATCCTCCCGCCGGTTCGTAGTGTGCTTTGTACATGATATTATCTCTTTTTTGTTCTAATACGCATCGTCTGAGGATGTCGACCAATCCCATTTTATATAAAAATCCGTTTATGAGGCTGTATGGTGCAACCTTCATAGCTAAGATTTGTTTCTTTTTCGTGCTCATGCCCTTTAGTGCTTGACCATTTTCTAGGAATTGAGCTATTTCCTCTAATTCTGTCGGGACAACTTCTATTCGAAATAAGTGTGCATCTGGTAGGTCATCTTCGACTCCTGTCGGCTCGTCTCCCATGTCGATTCTCGACAAGTGGTTGGGTCCGACATTTAATTTTCCTAGTCTAACAACGACTTTGAATTCAAATTCTTGGAATAGTAGTAGCCATCGGTAAATCCTCCATGGTGTAAAGGTTTGTTTACAAGGTATTTCAATTCTTGGTGGTCAGTAGAGAATATGAAAGTGTTGGCTAGTAGGCAATGTCGGTACTTTTGTAGTGCAAAGACCATTCCTAATGCTTCTCTCTCTGTTGTCGAATAGTTTCTTTCTGCCTTGTTTAGTTTTCTGCTGCTATACACTATAGGGTAATCCATTCCATCATCCCTCGGTTGTGTTAATATCGTGCCTATTGCTAGGCCTGATGCATTGATATGTACACGAAATTTGATCAACCAATTCAGGAACCTGAGGATAGGTGCCTCTACTAGTTTCCTTTTTAGTGTTTCAAATGATATGTTACATTCATCTGTCCAATCGAAATCCTATTCTTCTCTTAATAGTTCTTCTAGTGGATAGGTCATATCTGAGTAGTATCTCATAAATTTCCTATAATATTCTGTGTGTCCAAGTAGTACCTTTACTTGTTTTGAGTTCACTGGTGGTTTCAAGTCGACGATAATCTTTATCTTTGCAAAGTCGACCTTGATGATTTCTTTGCATACAATGTTCCCTAATAGTATCCTTATAAGAGTTAGGAATATGCATTTCCTTATGTTCAGAGATAGTTGGATTTGTCAGCATCGTTCCAACATGAGCCTTAGCCATTTGCAGTGATCTTTCAGCATAGAATATATCGTCCAATCATCAAAATATACTGCCATTGTTTTGCTGATATATTCTTGAAATGTTTTGACAACAATTCTCGAAAATACTGCAGGGGCGTTTTTTAGACCAAAAGGCATAACTCTATAGGAAAATGAGCCGAATTCACATACGAATGTCGTCTTTTTCTGGTCTTCTTTGGCTATTGGTACTTGGTTGTACCCTAAGAATCCGTCTATAAACAAGTAACATTCATGTCCTGCAACTTCATTTAAGATTTCATTTGCATATGGTGTTGGAAATGGGTCTGTTAGGGTGAATTTGTTTAATTCTATGAAGTTGACACAGATCCTTAATTTCATCGGGTCGTGTTTCTTTGGTTGTACAACCATTGGGCTTGCCCATTCTGACTGGTCAATAGGGTAGATAATTCCTGCTGCAATCATATTGTCGATCTCTTTCTTAACTATCTCTTTGTATTTATGAGCTAATTTATATGGCCTCTTCTTTACAGGTCGGGCATCAAGTTTAATGTCAATCTTCATCTCACCCATTTCATGGACTAGTCCTTTG
This sequence comes from Pseudotsuga menziesii, assembly GCA_001517045.1. Lineage (NCBI taxonomy): Eukaryota > Viridiplantae > Streptophyta > Pinopsida > Pinales > Pinaceae > Pseudotsuga > Pseudotsuga menziesii. The sequence continues at coordinate 56,630 of LPNX010058517.1, forward strand.
AGATCTTTGTAGTCTCTAGTGAATACATCCTGGAATTCTTTTAATAGGTTTATTATTTCAGTCGTTTGTTCTTCGCTCTAATAATCGCCAATTTTTTCCATTTTTGGTCGATCATCATTTGATATGTCAAACTCTTTAGTTTTAACTTTGGCATCCAACCATTCTGGTGCTTTAGCTTCATTGGTCGGTCGACTCCCTTCTTTGAATTGTGAGAATGTAGCAGGAAAGTCTGTTGCGGTCATTCAGTTGGTATCTTCTTTATCGGCTATATCGACTTTAAGTACCGTGCGAATTGGTTTTGTTGTTTTTGAATGGTATGATTTCCATCAAAAGCTTTTCCCTTCCATATTTTTCGTTTTCCATTTGTAGTCTTGTCTACTATGGTATTATCTTGGTTTGTATGTTATTACATGGTATTGTCGATCGATCATAGTTTTGTATCAAAGTGTTGTTCCCAGTCGGTTCTATAAATGATTTTAGTTGTTTTGCAGTTTCAACTAACTTTTCATTCTGTGGTATAAAAATGAAGTCTTTAATGAAGTTCTCTCTAAGTTTGTGCCATTGAAATGTTTCACCTCATGCATCCTCCATTTTATACATTTTTTTGGTAAGTCGGCTGGCGTCAAGGGGAACAGGTGTGGCCATGTACGTTCGTCTTTATAACCAAGTCTTCTCCACTCTCTTTCACATGTTCTTATGTGTTCCTCTAGGTCTTGCCCTTAGATGAACACATGTATTTGCGCCTATTTGGTTAGCTTCTTTCCTCTGAATCTTTTTATGAAGTAAGTCAAAGTTGTTGTCCATGTATGCAATCTTAATTGATGGGTGTCCCACCATCGTGCAGCTTGTCCTGTGAAGGTTTCTACCAAGATTTGTAGTCCGCCATGTTCACCTATGTTTTTAGATACTTGTTCTATATGAATAACTGGTGATTCCATTTCTTTATACCTTGGGATCTGTATGATACTTACATTTGTTGGGCTTAAGGTAGGATATTCCCTACTTTTCTTTTCGAATATTTTCGGGGTGATGGAGACTGAAAAACATTGTTGGACTGGTTTCTTCTGTACTGCTTGAATGGTCCAGCAACCTCTTGCTTGGGTCTCGTAGTTTTTGACTTCCCAATCATATAATTCTATGTCTGATTTGTATCTTACTGGATCGTGATTGCCTAAGTGAAGCTCGCCATAGATATTGGTTTCTGTGTAGTCTTCCTTATTTTGTATTTGATATAGTTGTCGGATGTCAACTTCTTCATCAATAGGTTCTATCCAAGGTTCTCCTTGGGATGGGTAGATAGGTACTATGAATTTTTGTCCATTCCCTTTTACTTTTATCCTTTCTTTGTCTAAAGATATTGATGCTTTCATTTTTCTTCCACAAGATCAACCTACTAAAGATGGGAAGGAACTGGATCCTTCCTTAGGGTCAATAATTTCAAAGTCAACTTTGGTCGATATTCCTTTTATTTTTGTATCGACATTTCTCCAAACTTCAATGGGTTCGATCAAACCTTGGTCGGCTAACTTGAGGTATATGCCTGACTCATATAGTCGAGTTCTACCCAACTGTTCCCAAGTGTCACGAGTCATAATATTTACTTGTGAGCCGAAGTCGAGTACAACTTGTCGAACATGGTATCCTTCGATTTCTAGGTCGACAAGTGGGTCGACATCACTCTTGTTTTTTTGGTTTAGACTACATATGTTTTTTGTTTGTTTTTCTGTATTGTTATTATGGTTCATATTATACAATAAGTCAATGAATTGAGATACCGATTTATTATCTTGTACTAAATGTATTAATTCTTTAATTGTGTTTTGTCGACTGTCATCAGCTTCTTTCTATTTAGAAAATTCTTTAAATATATTCGTTGCGTCGTTATATAATTGTTTTTGTTTATCTGGGTTAGGATAATCATTCCTTTCTTTGATTTTACTTATACGTAGATTATCATTCCCAATTTTTGTCCCTTGTCAGGTTACTATATGCAGGTTCTTTGTATTGATTAAATCATGTTTTTGAACACATGACAAGACATTAACATTTTTATTTTTATTGATTTTGTCAAGCATGGTGGGACAGTCCTGTAATGAGTGATCGCCTACACCACAGCTAGTAGAAAACTTTAAATTGGTTCTATCCTTGTATGGATAGTCCACATATCAATGGCCTTCTTTGTAGCATGTAAAGCATTGGATGGGCCAATGTGGTCGATTGTCGCGATTTACAGAAAATTGTCCTCGACCTCCATATCCTCTGTAGTGAGAATTTCTCCTCACTACAGGGGTAAAAATGGCTCCCTTGTGCCTATAGGGCACAAGGGTAGGTTTCTACCCTTAGAAAGCAATAAAAAACGGAAGTAAAAATGACTGAAAAAAAGCTGTGAATTAAACCTAAGCTACTCTAAGCAAATGGCTACAATAGCAGATTGAATCTACTAACTAATGACAGAAAAATAAAAGAGAGGAGATGATGGAGCTTTGTTGAACCCCTTTGCACACAGTGGGTTAGGGTTTCGCCTCCAAAACCTGCAAAAGAAACCTATACTATCATGGGGAAAACCTGCAAACAATTGTTAATGGAAAAACCTGCAAATGACAATATGAGTTAGAAACAAAATAAGCAAATGAATATAAACAGAAATGAGATTATGCCTCACTTAGGTGGAAATGGGCCACCATGCCCTAGCTCATGGGAGCACCTCTCTCTTGGTTGGGGAGGAATGGCTTGGAGAAATGGAGATGGAGGAGAGGGAGAGTGGGTGTTTTGAGAGCAAGAGGTCTCAAGGCATCCACAGGCAGCATAACAATATGCAAATGAAGAGTGTCTTGAGAGTGACCCCCCACCCTCCTTATATAGTTTTTCCAAGGGGTTTTAGGGTTTTAAGCACTTGGTCTAGGCTTTAGCCCCCTTTTTGGGCTTTTAACCCCTTCTGCCCTAACTTTAGCCCTTTTCAAGGTTTTAGCCCCTTTTTGAGGGCTTTAGCTCCTGGGGGTCTAATTTGGGCTCTTTTTTGGGGTTTCTAGCCCTTTTCTTCATCCTTGGGCTCTTTTGGAGGTGTGGGGGTTAAATGGAAGGTCATGGAAGGTCTTATGGAGTGAAATGAGTGTTGTGAGATGGTGTCCTTGGGTGGTGTAGACCATTGTGAGCTATGTGGGGGATTTTTGGGTTAATAGATTGCCCCCTGATGTGTGAGGGCAGGAGCTCAATGTATGTCCGATAAACATCATAGCATTTGTTGTCGAGAGGTAGTGCTTCCGAGGCTGGGGCATGGTGGCTTTTTGGTTTTGTATTAATTTGGTTCCCATCAATGGGTGAGATACAATAAATGTGTGACATGTATATGGACGAGGTGGGGATTCTCATGCTCGTGAAAATGTCAAAAGAATAATTTGATCTATGCTCTAAAATAAAAGAGCTGATCATGTACAAGTGATGTTACAATGTTGGTTGCCTCTCATGTGAGGCTAAATACAATACTGATCTGGTACATTGGACACATGGCATTCATGGAATGCTATATCCTCATGACTAATGGTTTGCTAGATATGGAATGGTACATAGCTGTATGGACTTGCTGATTGAGAGTCAGAGTCTCTGTGGTACAAGTATGTTGCATCAATCATAAAGGTATACTGAAGCACTGCTAGGGATTTTGATCACTGTCTCCAACGCAACCCAAAAATCACAAGGGACATCAGGGATAATTTTAGGGACGAATTTTAGTCCAGTGGGCTATTTTTCCATGTTTTTCTCCCAAAAAAGATTCGCCATTTTGCATTTTTTGAAGCCCTGTTTCACCCAATTTTGATGGGGTAAAATTTTTTCCCCCTAAAAATTGCCAAATTATTATATAAATGATATAAAATCCTTGGAAATTAAAATATTTTTTGAAAAATATCGCCAATCATTTTATAGTTGTTGTTTTAAGAATTGGTAATATTCGCCAACATTTATACACTTTTTAATAAGTATGGTTCCTTAAAATCATCCCTGAGGGACATAACCTGTTTAGGTCCCTTGAGTGGACTCACCAATGTGCTAGAGTCGGGTGACATCCAGGGTATTCGACCAAGTACTGTGTAGAACAAACCCTGTACGAATCTCAACGGTGCAATGATGGAGTTGAAGTCAAGCACGTGAGAAACAACCATCCCGAGAGGACCTAAGGACTCCTCTCAAGTGGTCCAAGGAACTCATCAATGATGTCAATGAAACCAAGGTATAGGGACCTCTGGGTCTATCCTCTGGAATATGTGTGTTGGCATCGACAGAGGGAGACCTGCCCCTGGTTAAGGCGATGATGCTTCCTTGACCAGGAGCGCAAGGGATAACCGAAAGATGTGAAGCAATCTGTGGACTGACTCACTGAATTGGGGAGGAGGGGAGGGAAGGGAAAAACTAAAAAGGGGTAGGGGGGGGAGTGGGACACTCAAACTTCCTTTGTTCATAGTATGACGGCAGGGAGAACCGGGCAACAAATGAAACTGACTTATGGCAATGGGATCATAGCTGTAATACCAGGAATGTCGCTATAGATGGGAAATACTTGGAGGAGGTGGACACTTTTGATACTGATGGGATCCAAGGAAGACACATTGTAGAGTACTCTGAACAAAGGCGACCCAATGTGGGGATGCTGCCAAACTATTTTCTGTGGGGGTGGTGTCTAGGGACACCGTTGTGATACAATCTCGTGGATTTTTGGCGAGCTCGAGAAGGTAAATGCTCGATGGTGCTTTCAATTTTAGAGAGTCTGAAAGCACGAAGAAGACTCCAGTGGGGGATATTTTTCATTGATAGTCTCATGTGCCCGAAAAAGGATAAAAGTATACTTAGGAGAGCTCACCCATCCTGGAGGGGATGAGAGACTTCTTTACTGTTGGTAGTCCAATCAGGCCGAAAAAGGTTAAACCTATACTGACTGGATGGTCATTCAAATAATTTTACGAGCATGAACGAAACCAAGTTTGCTCGATAATATTTTCTTGTTGAAACGGCTAGAAAAGAGCTTAACGACAACCGGTGGTGAGCTTTTTCGTCAAGTGCGGCCCCTCTACCCGAGAAAGCAGAAAAGTATGCATAGGGGATTGGTCTTAGCTTGAGTGTGCCAAGGAGGTCCTTTTCATGAGGTGGTCTACATGGTCCACAAAAGGAGGTAAATAAGATGATGTAGACGTCCTTTCCTATACTTTAGCAAGTAGGAAAGGAAGCAGTTGCGCTCGGCAGTCTTTTCATTGTTTTAAGGAGTCAGAAAAGAACTTAAACGAAACCCCAATGTGGTCAACCGACTATGGTGGCATGGGCGGTGCCCCCATGTCAGGACGGTGGATAGAGGTCCAAAGGTCATCCACGTAGTATGGACGGAGCAGTAGGCTCTCAAACATACCAATACATGCGTGGGATAGATTGCGACAGAGGCCTGCAAGATGGTGCGGCAGAGGCACGCAAACCGAGGTGGCTCTCGGACAGAAGTTAGGAGAGCGTGTGTGTGTGTTGTGGTGGACGAACTTGACTACATGCGATGTGAGTACAAGTCCGGAGGAATTTATATGCCAAATATGTGCAAGAAAAGAAATCATTTTGTGGACAGTGGTCTAAAGGTCCGCGTAAGGTATGGTGAAAAGAAAAGACAATCTACATGTTAAAAATAGAAAATAAAAGCTAAAATTACATTCTTAAATGGGCAACGGCCCGAGGAAACTTCTATGTCAAATATATGGAAGAAAAATGAAAGGTTTTTTGGATGATGGTCCAAAGATGTCCACATAAGGTGCGGTGAAAAAGACAATTATAACAATAAAAAGTAAAATATGATACAATCCTTAACAGGCGGAAGCCTGATTGCTTGCATGAGTTACGACCAGCTAGTGTGATAGGAGTACCATTCCGTAGACACTCGCATCGTTCTGTCATGGCTCATGAATCGAGGTGACTTGTGGGAAATGGTCCTGAAATTGACTGTTTAAATATGAGACGATGGTCTCATATGGAAATGAAAATTTTGATCCCGGAGGTGTGAGAGGTGTCTCAAATAGGTTTTGGGTGACTTTTGACTAGCGGTTGATGGTGTTGTCTTTGATTTTTGCTAAAAAACATTGAAAAACAAGAGAAAGAAAATGAAGTGACTCATTGGTGATGTTAAGCATAAAATTTCTTGAGGTAGAGCCCATTACGGGGGTTCTGTAAGAGTTGTCCATCAGAGTCAATGAGGGTGTATTCCCCTTTTCTGAGGCAACGGTGTATGACGTATGGACCATACCACATTGATTCGAAATTGCCTTTGCCCAATTTATTGTTGGGTTGGTCGTAGACTAGGACCATATCGCCTTCACTGAAGGTGCGAGGGTGGACATGGGAGTCATATTGGATCTTTGATCGTGTTTTTGCTGCTTCAATGGCTTGGAGAGCAGCTCGACGGTATTCTATGGTTTGCTCAAGTTGGAGGAGTCATTCTTCTAAAGGTGAAGTATCAGGAAGGAGTTCTACCGTGAGGCAAAGAGATGGGATTTGGCACTCTATAGGGAGCACTGATTCAACTCCATGTACTAGGCGGAAAGGGGTGAAACTGGTTGTGGTTTTTGTGGATGTGCGATAAGCCCAGAGGCAGAGAATAGAATGTGATGCCAGTTGGTTTTGTGATTTCCTACCATCCATTGAAGCATTGTTTTAATGATTTTGTTGACTGCTTCGACTTGGCCATTGCCTTGAGGGTAGTAGGAAGAAGAGTACTGGTGTTCAAATTTCAACATGGTTGATAATTTTGCCCGTACGACGTCTTCAAAGTGTGCTCCATGATCGGAGACTAGTTGTTTGGGGACACCAAACCGTGTAATGACATGGTTGAAGAAGAACCATGCTGCGGTTTTGGCTTTGCAATCGAATGTGGGCATGGCTTTAGCCCACTTGGTGAAGTAATCGACTGCCATGATAATATACTTGTGGCCATTATCCGAAATGGGGTTGATGGTCATGAAGTTGATTGCCCATTTGCAAAAGGGTCCGACTATGACTACAGGGTGTAATGGTGCGGGGGGTGTTTTTGCCTTTGGGGCAAAAAGATGACAGCTGCGGCAATGTTTGACTGCCTCTATGCAATCAACAAAGATGGAGGGCCAGAAATAGTCGGCACAAAGAATATTTTGGGCGGTTGCTAGTTCTGAAAGGTGACCACCACAAGCTCCGCTATGACTGTCATTGAGGATGTTCTCGACCTCGTCACGGGTGATGTAATGATGTAGGATGGTATCAATGCCTCGATGATACAGAACATATCCAACCAGCAGGTAGCGGATGGCTTGATGTTAGATGCATCGCCTATCCTCATGATTGAAGTGCACTCGGAAATTTTGCGTTTGTAAATAGAGAAGGATGTCCCCATACCATGGGTCGTCAGTAGATTTGACGAATAGGAAATCGTCAGGGAGATCATCCTTGGGGGGTGATGATGCGATTAATGGGGGCAGATCGGTCATGAGTGTGGCTAGTGTGAGTGCCTTTGTGCTTTTTGGAGACATGAACTCTAGGTGGAACTCTTGGAGGACGACTACCCACTTGGTTGCTTGACCTTGTAGAAGGCAACAACTTAAGAGGTAGCGCATTGGGTTCAAATTAGCCACTACACGAGTATGGTTAGCAATGATGTAGTGGCGCAATTTTTGATCCAAGAAGACGACGGCTAGGAATAGTTTCTCCTCGGGTGGATATTGTAATGGGGGTCCTGTTAGCTTCTAACTAATGTAGTAAATCGCGTGCTCATGGCGAGCATCATCTTCCTGAACCAGGACTCCAACGATGGCATTTTTTGAGGCTGACACATAAAGGATGAAGTCTCGGGTGAAATCTGGTGGTGAGAGTAATGGTGTAGAAACCAGGGCTTGCTTGAGTGCTTTGAATGACTCTTGTGCTTGCTGATCCCAAACAAAGGGGATTTTTGTGTGGAGCAATAAGATGAATCCATAGGCTTTCGTTGCATACTCTGGCACAAAGCGACGAAGGAAATTGGCCTTGCCTTGTAGGCTTTGTAGTTGGTGCCCAGTTCTTAGGGGAGGAAGGTGAAGGATGTCCTGAACTTTGAGGGGATCAACCGGTATCCCTTTGTGGGAGATGATAAATCCGAGTAAACGGCCTGCTAGGACACAGAAAACGCACTTGAGGGGGTTTAGGCAAATGTTGTACTAAAGGCAACATAAAAAGACTTGTCGCAAGTCGTCTATATGTTGGGATTGTTTTTGTGATCAAGCGATGAGATTGTCCAAGTAGACCAAGATGATGTGGACTAAATCGTGGAAACAATATGTCATGGCCCGCTGGAAGGTGGCTCCACCATTTTTTAGGCCAAAGGGCATGACTCGGTAGGCGAATGTGCCCCATGGGGTTGTGAATGCCTTTTTTTAATGGTCTTCTTTTCAAATCTGGATCTGGTTGTATCCGGAAAATCCATCCATGAAGGAGAAGGCCTCATGTCCGGTGCATGCATCGATGATCTGGTTGATGAATGGTGTGGGGAAGTTGTCTTTGGGACATGACCCATTGAGATCATGAAAGTCTGTGAAAATGCGAATAGTACCCTATTTTTTATTCATGGGAATAGGATTAGAAACCCAAGTTGTGTATGCAATGGGATAAATGAAGCCGACTGTGCGCAACTTCTCTATCTCGACTTTCACCACAACCACTTTGGATGGATGGATGGGTCGTTGCTTTTGGTGGACGGGTGCCACATCAGGCCATGTGTCAATGTCATGTTCCATAATGGATGGATCTATGCCAGGAATTTCAGTGTATGACTAGGCGAAGATGTCACGAAATTCTTGGAAGAGAGTGGTATAGGCATCAACCTCTTCCGAGGAGCAAGATGCCCCTGGCATGATTTCTTCAACGATCTCAGAGTTGGTTGAGATGTCGATTTTAATGGTTGGCGAAATGTTTGCCATGTTCCCTTCTTTGAAGGCATCTGGTGCTGGGATTGGGTTCTTGAACCAGTCAACCTTCCCATGGATGAAATCTTTGGTCTCCATGGAAAATTGGTCGTACTGCGAAGCAAGCTCTTTCGATAGGAAGAACGAGCGATGGTGCATGTCATCCCATGGGTATTTCGGGGTGGTCAGAGCTTCAAGGATCTCCTCATCGTTGTTGAAGCAACGAAGTGACAAGTCTGATGGACCATCGTTGGATATGGGACTGAGCTGGTCGGGGGAACTAGACATCATGTAAATGGACATGGTGTCAGGCGAAGGAGGTGGTGGTGGGTGAACTTCTTCCATCAAGGTGATCTCAGACTCAAGGGAATGGTGACAGAGGTCAGCAAGAGGCATTCAAAATTTGGGGAGGTCTTGGCAATGGTGGGAATAATGTCCATACAAGTCGCAAAGGGTGCAAGCATGGTTTGTCCTTAATGCCTTGTTCTTTACTATCGGTGCGGTTGGGAGTTCAACCACGAGGACGTTTTCATTCGTATCCATGGCATCCAAATGTGCATGGATCACTGGGATTTTAGGGAAATCCTGATTTGGGTGGCTCTGTTGTTTGCAGACAGCACAAGGTGGTACTGGCCGTGGTTCTACGGTGGCTTTGGTGTTTTTCCCCCTTGCTCTTTTGGGTTGGGGTGGTGCAGGTGCGGGTGTGGTAGTTGGCATATGCGGACCGGGTGGGGGGTGAGACTTAACTGCAATGGGTTGCATTGGAGTTAACACAACCTGGGGAACTTGTGGTTGAGCTGGTGGGTCTAGATACCACACCGAGATCCCCAAGTAAAGTTGGGTAAGCTTAAAGTGTCCATGATCGGCTTGCTCATGACACTAGGTGGGGGAAAGAGGAAGGGAATTGTATGGACCAGAGATGAGCCCACATAACTCCCAGCTGGTTGCATGTGGGGGTGAGGTTGTGGTTGTGGCTGCGCGAAATGCTGCTACTGCGGGTGATGTTGCGGCTACTACTGTCGTTGCGGCTGCGGACGATGTTGTGGTTGTGGTTGGGACTGCGGCTGCTGTTTGGGTGTAGTGGTGCTTGATGAGACCATGCACAAGTCCACAGTTTTCTTTTGTGTCGGTGGTGGCGACACCAACGGGAAAGGAGCCATCATGTTGGGATCGGTAAACAACCCAGGGCCCACATTCAACGGTGGGGAGGCTGGTGTGTTTTCAACCACAGTGTTGGTTGCAGGGATGACATTAGCATGTGTGGTCGCCCCTTGTGGCTTAGTGGTGGTGATGGTAGGGATAATGTTGGCATGCATTGTTAAACCTTGCGGTTCATGGTAGGTGAGCTGGTCAACTGTCACAATCTTCCCTTCGTGGGGTAACATCATGAGGTGAAAGACAGTTGATGCGACTGCTCACATGGCATACATGTAACTCCTCCCAAGGAGGAGGTTATAATCCAGTTGAGCATTGATGACCTCAATGTCAATCATGACTATCTTCTCGGCTAACGTGATGGGGACATGAGGGAGGATTCCTTGGGCTTTAGTGGGGTGTCCACCATAAGCCCGCAGAGTCGTGGAATATGGTTGCAAAAAAGGTGATCCAAGCTTCTGCCAAACCAAGGTAGACATGACGCACATGGATGCCCCCTCATCCACTATGCATCGGTGCACAACCAAGTTTCGGATGGACACCGAGATTTGGAAGGCGATACTGGAGGGCATGCGTGGCTCTTCATTTTCTATGTCAAAAGTGATCAGCTTGGAATCAGAGGGGTCTACTGCCCCTAGAGCGGCTAGTAAGGATTTCTGCTACATTGGGCATGTTTTAAGTACCTCAAGAGCGGACATGGCGGTTGGCGTTTGGGCCAAATCATCCACAATGCTATAGCTGACTACAGCTCAGGCTGTGGCATTATTGGTGATTTTTCATATGGGGGGGGTGTAGGAATGGGGGTAACTGGAGAGGTAAGTTGGTTTTCTTAGACGTAGATGCTGTTGACGAGTCAACAGGTTTAGGAGTGGTACCGTATTAGTTTCGTCTAGTTTGTAAGTTGACCTCTTTAGTGGTCATGGTCATCAAGTGGTGGACGCCTGTTTTGGTCGTGGGTGGTGCCCCCGGAGCGTTGGGAGTGGCCTGGGGAGGAGTGGCGATTGCCACCAACCCTTGGACTGGTAGTGGGTTTTGAAGCACCATGGGAGGAGGTCCTTGTGGTGCCAGGTTGGGTTGTGCTTTGTTCGTGGCGTTGGCATCCTGTTGGGCCTCGTTTCGAATGGCCTACTTGGTGCGACCCATGAGGGGGCACTTGAATGTATAGTGCCCATAGACCTCACAAAGTGTGCATGGTTGGTTTGTGCGCAACGGGGCATTGTGTCTTGGTGCATTTGGTCACGGGGGGTTCTGGCCTGGCTGGTTTGCTACGACATTGTTGGGAGGATTCGATTGTTGACCACCTTCTTGTGGTTGGTTGTTACCTTAGTTGTGGGGCCAGTTATTTGTAGCTTGCCCTTGTTGATTGTTGGGGGCAGGCTGGTTAGGACGGTTTTGCTATGCAAACACTTGTCCCAACGGAGCGGGTGGAGTGGGTGGAGCAGGGGCGGGGGCTTGGACATGTTGCACTGGTGGTGCATAGTATATTTGTGGGGGTGGCGGTGCCATGAATGTGGGAATTTGCCCCACATACTGCTGTGATGGCCAAGCCATAGCTTGATCCTGCTGCGATGGCATAGGTTGTGCATAGGAGGTGGTTTCTCCAGACTGAGACATCATTCTAGCATAGTCCAGAGCTTGGTTTGTGTAAGCAACATTAGCGGTGCTGCTTGGTTGTGGTGCCGCGGTAGGTGGTGTCAGGCGGGGCGGTGGTTGTTGGGAGACTGACCCTATGATGCCATTGGCTGTGTGGGATGCCCCTGGTGCATCATGGTAAGAGGTACTTGGACGGGGGGTGTCTAGGATGACGGTATACAAGTATCCTGACTGGGCGTAGATGAGGTCAAATTGTTGGGCCTTTAGTATGGCCTCTTCTTCAGATTGGGGATGTTCTGATGTGATGTCCTTTGCGATGGGCGGGATCAAAGTCTTGCGGAACCAATTTAAGAAGATCCTGTCATCAAGTTGGATCTTGCACGGGTTGTGGCACTGCCGCCACTCATGGATATGATCAATTATGTGAGTGGTGGTGTTTTGGCAATAGGATAGTAGGATCTCCACCCCCTCGTCATATCTGACCGAGAGCTAGAAATACTGCAGGAACATGAAGGCTAGGGAGTTGAATTCGGGGTACTTGGCTTGTGGCAGCTCAATGTACCATTTGACCACGACACCTGTAAGGGTATGTTGGAACAACCTCAGTTTGATGGAGTCTTCTACGATGCTATTGGATGAGCACCATAGATGGAAGGCCATTATTTGATTTTGGGGACATTCCCTGACTTTGCCTTCAAACTTTGGGATGTCTAAAGGCAACTTAGTTGGCATGGGTGGCCAAAAATCTTGGTGATGGATGGGGTCATTCGTCAATTTAGCCAAGTCAGGCAAGTTCAAGCGGGCCATGAATGGCAGATTTGACCCCAAGTTGATGTGGGATGGGGCTGCAATGGGAGTGGGGTTTGCAGGTGCATAATGCATCTGCATGGCTGGGAGTGCTTGTGGTGGTACCATGGCGGATGGTCCACTGCCCCCAAGTGTTGTGGGATGGATGGTTGGGTGGCGGGGGCATTGCCCCCCTACATGGTGGTGGGGGAAGCATGGGTGGTTGGTGCACTGCCCCCCTGTGTGGCCGGTGGGACAATGTGTGTGGAGGGGCTACTGCCCCCATGTGTGGCCATTGGACCAGCTTGGCTAGTCACTATGGGTGGTGGAAATTGGATAATGATCGTCTGCATGACTGTGCTTGGACCACTTGCCACATTGTGGGTGATTGGTTGTGATGTGGACATGGGACCACTTGCTGAGGTTAAGCCGAAAAATGGATCCGGGTTTGTAGTAGCCATGGGGCTAGATTGTGTGGTGTGGAGGTCTGGTTTAGACTGATATGGGTCTAAATCAGAATCATAGGTTGTGTGGCCCTCTGATGGTGTGGGAGATTGCTGAGAACGGCTACGACGGTGCTGACTAAGTGTTCCAAATGTTGGTGGTTCACCTCTTAGGCGTGAGGAAGATCGTGGAGGATCAATTGTGTTTGTTTGTGTGAATGAAATTGGTGGGTATGAAATTTGGACCCCGGTTTCAATGGCTTCCTACTAACTGAAGGCGGTCTCTCAGCCACCAAGATTTCCAGAAGACAGCACTTGTCTTGTTCCTCACAGGTAACTCTACTCAATCGGAAGGGGTCGTTGCCCGTTTCGCTTGGCAATTCCTCTTAGTGGCTAGCTAATTTGGGGTTCCTGTGGTACTCCTCACAATAAGTTTATGGGAAAATCCCAAGTACTTCCCATAGTTGTAGTAGTCGGGGACTTATTTCCTCAAAGACTGCACAGTTGATTGAACTTAGTGTAAATTTGGTAACTGTTAAGGCTCACTCAGCGTCATGAACTGAGTTGGGTAAATTATGTGGTATGGTGTGTTGGTTTACTTGCTTGTTCTGGTATTTGGTTTGCAGTAAGGTTTATGAATTCATGGTAGAGTTCACATCATGGTTTTGAATGCAAATGTAAACAAAAACTTGTAAGCAAATATTGTGATTAACCCTGAATTGTTGGCTTAACTAAGTGTCTACCTCTCAGTGGTACTCTTCTTCAACCAAGAGAAGGTGTTGGGTTCTCAACACAATGGGAATAAGCCCATCCGTAGATCCTCAGGTCACCTCCCAAGTGCTAGGTTGGTCAAGCAGGGAGGACGCTTAGCACCGTGAGAAGCCCTCCTTCTCTACCCCTCGTACCTTCCAGGTCACCTGGTTTTAATGGTTTAGGAAAAATGCCACGGAGTGCCTAGATCTATACAAGCTATCCCTTCGTCGTATGCCAGAATACCCCGGAGGGTGATGGCTGGGTAGAGGAGGAAGGGGACAATAAGATGGTTAATTTTATGTTAATTTTAGTTAGGCTAATTCATTTTATTGAACCTTAATGATTGGATTAGCATGTACACATTGTTCATTGATTTATTTGCAAAAATTGAAAACTGAAATAAACGGAGACTTGTAATGGTGGACAGAGGCGGCTGGGCCACACTAACAGTCCTACAAAACTATAAATTGCTGCTAATTAAACTAAAAAACAACTTCTATGTGACAGGATGCACATTTCTAACTAAATCCCGCGAGGGGACCACGATATTTTTCCAGAAATGAGCGAGGGGGTCGCACAAAATGCCAAAACAGGTGCAACTTGAGCTCCTGGGCTGAAGTCACATATGTGTAAGGATTAGGTGCACCCTAGGTGTGCCTGTTTTCCAATTAGGTGTGCCTTCCTGCACCTTTTCCTTTGATAAGAGCGACCTGCTCTAGAAAGGGGTGTTTTTGGTGCTGCAGGGTCAAATATGGCTGACAGTAACTAGAACTGGGTCAATCTGACTTGGCTCAATCTAGGAAAGGCTTCGACACTGACAGAAAACAAGGAATAAAGAAAATCTAAGCAAATATAATAGAACATTTTTGAAACTAGGGTAAAAACTGAAAAAACTTGAAAAACTTTGAAATTTTTGCCTAGGGATCCTGTGGGATCGACCTAGTGGAGTCGCCAAAGCTGTAGTGAGAATTTATCCTCACTATAGGGGTAAAAATGGCTCCCTTGTGCCTATAGGGCACAAGGGTAGGTTTCTACCCTTAGAAAACAGTAAAAAACGGAAGTAAAAATGACTGAAATAGAGCTGTGAATTAAACCTAAGCTACTCTAAGAAAATGGCTACAATAGCAGACTGAATCTACTAGCTAATGACAAAAAAATAAAAGAGAGGAGATGATGGAGCTTTGTTGAACCCATATGCACACAGTGGGTTAGGGTTCCACCTCCAAAACCTGCAAAAGAAACCTATACTATCATGGGGAAAACCTGCAAACAATTGTTAATGGAAAAACCTGCAAATGACAATATGAGTTAGAAACAAAATAAGCAAATGAACATAAACAGAAATAAGATTATACCTCACTTAGGTGGAAATGGGCCACCATGCCCTAGCTCATGGGAGCACCTCCCTCTTGTTTGGGGAGCAATGGCTTGGAGAAATGGAGATGGAGGAGAGGGAGAGTGGGTGGCTTGAGAGCAAGAGGTCTCAAAGCATCCATGGGCAGCATAACAATATGCAAATGAAGAGTGTCTTAAGAGTGACCCCCCACCCTCCTTATATAGTTTTTCCAAGGGGTTTTAGGGTTTTAAGCCCTTGGTCTAGGCTTTAGCCCCTTCTGCCCTAACTTTAGCCCCTTTCAGGGTTTTAACCCCTTTTTGAGGGCTTTAGCTCTTAGGGGTCTATTTTGGGCTCTTTTTTGGGGTTTTTAGCCCTTTTCTTCATCCTTGGGATCTTTTGGAGGTGTGGGGGTCAAATGGAAGGTCATGGAAGGTCTTATGGAGTGAAATGAGTGTTGTGAGATGGTGTCCTTGGGTGGTGTAGACCATTGCAAGCTGTGTGGGGGATTTTTGGGTTAACAGCCTCCACGATGGTTGTTGAACGGGTGGTCATATCGACGAACTTCATATCTTTGATTATTTGGCTTGTTTTGATCATTGCTTCGCTGGTTGTTATCGTTATTCTGTGCGACTGCATTTGTCTAGTAGACTGCTTGGTAGTTCTGTCAGTTCTTCAAATTTAGGTGGCAGTCAGTCGTTGCGTGACTTTTTACTTCACAGATTGCACACCAATATGCTTTGCCATTTTTCATGTTATATGGGAAATCTTTCGTTGTGTGTTCTCCATGTTCTTGGCAGATGTGGCAGAATCATTTTGTCTGAACAAATCGAACATCCTGTCGACTTATGTCTTCCCAATAGTTATCTTTAGTGTGTCTGACCATTGAGCATTTTGTGCACCAGACATATTGATTCTTGAGGTTTAGCTCTTTCAATTATTTCTGGATGACTTCTAGTTGTTCTTCCAGTCTAGTATCCACGGGATATGCTGGGAAATCTTTGTCCTTCTCTACTTGCAAAGCTTTGGTAAGTGCGACTTCATACATTTTAAACGTCTCCAAGATTATGTGTCGCCAAATTTTCTGTGATAGACCTGCAAGAAACCATTGAATTAATAGTTGTTCATCAATTACATAGTCTAGTTGGCTGAGGAGGTCTTTCTATCATTTGTCATATTTTCGGATAGATTCTGTTGGCTTCTGAGATGTTATTTTCATCTTTTTCGCTGCCAGATGTTTTGCATCTGGAGTTTTAAAGAAATACAAGAATTATGCTTTAATTTCTACTTTAGATGCTTAGGGAGTTCTCCTGATATAGTTTATGTACCATGTTAGTGCCCTTTTCCTCAAGGCACCGACGAACTATTCCATCTGTCGTTCTTCAACCGTAACTTGATTTGCCTCCCATATTGACTCACAGATGAACCAATGTCAGTATCGTTGTTGTTGTCTCCTCTAGGAGGTGGTAGTCATGGGGGTAGTGGGATGTTTTGTTTTTCGTGTTATGCAGAGCTGTTGTCGATGGAACTTTCATTCTCATTGGTCTTTTTGTTTGTCGTTTCCTCTCCGACAAGCAGTTGGTTCAGGTCGAATTCTCCTATCGATGTCCAACTGCACTGATTTGTCTACAGGTCCGACTATTCTGTATTTTACAAAGCTGTGTTTGGCAGAGGGGTGCTCCTTCATGTGTCAGGTAAAGTAAGTGGATACTTCAATTGGAAGGGTATGCCTAAAGTGTTACCCAATTTCCTTCCTCCGTTCGATGGATCACTAGATGATTATCATCGTTTACCTCATTGTCTAGTCGGCTCCATATACCAAACTCACCAGCTCTTAGTCTTAGGTCTTCTTCGATAATGGTTTGTATCATGGTATTCAGATTCATTGGAGACAGAGGTCTTATCTCTTGGGGAATATCTATTTGGAGAGCTTCATGCTACTCTATCCACAAGTCTTCTTCCATGGGTGAGGCTTCATCATCCATGCCTTCTTCCTGTCGGTCATGACCCAACTCTGGCAGATTCTTTCCTGGTCTGTCACCCTAGTAGTCATCCCTTTTTGCAGTGCTATAGCCTGTTCTCTTCTCTCTTCCCTTCTTTTTAGCCTCTTCTCTCTTTGTGCTTTCTATAAATCCGTTGTACCTTTATGTGTCACTGTTCATTCAATTTCCTTTTTAGGTTGACTTTTCATTGTTGGTGATGGTATCTTCTTCAGTCGATTAGAATCCTCTTCACTTTACCTCGACATATGCCCAGCTACCCCCCCATAGCCTACCTGATGTTTTAGAAAGCTCAGATAGTTCTGTTTATTTGCTTAGGAAATACTCCCACTCCCTTTCGACAATGTATTTTTCCCACTTTTTCTATTTCTGTGCCCATTTAGAATTTGGTGGCGATTCGTGTAGTGACGAACAAGGTTCTACGATATGAACCACTCCCTTTTCTATCAGGAACTTGAACAACAGGGTCAGTAAGGAGCATAGGAATTGCTCGGTAAGGTTTGTATAAAATATTTTCTAAACACTTTCGACCGAAGTTCTTTCTTCTATAGCTTGTTCCTCGCAGAATTTGTTTTATGATATTTTCAAACCACTCCGACAGGTTTTTTCATCCCCCTTGAATTAGTTTCTCTAGCAGCTCTTGGTCCTTAGTTGCTTCTAGCCTTTTCATCCAGAATTTTTTTCAAAAGCTGGGGTACCAATTCTACAAACTTCTGATGTGTTTCAGTGAAGAATTTATCCTTCGCTTGAGCAATGGTTAATATGTTTCTCCTTGTGTAGTTCTGCAAATAATTTGCTATATTACGCTCCCACCAGTTCTTAATCTCATGTTAAGATATCATCTACTTATAGTCATTACATTCGTATATGTACTACAGGCAATGGAACCAATGTTGTAATATCATAGATCACAGAGGGTTACCAATAATACACACGGAATCATATAGACATAATAGACACAAGAGACAAGAACATAGATAAGGGACTAGCAGATTATATTATAACATGAGGGTCCATACATACACAGAATTGAACCAAGTTCTCATTTAGCTCAACAGCCTAATGTATATGATTTACAAATAGTTACATATAACTACTTGTTGGTTCGGTCAACCGACACAACCTTATGCTGTCAACCTACTCTCTAATTAGTCGGCCATTCAACTAGTCAGCTCATGGACTAGCTCCTCCAACAATGGGCCATCCCTCTGTACAAGAGGCTAGACAATTCAAACATTGTTTAGAAGATTTTGGGAAAGCATCAAGATTAGAGCCTCAATGAACAAAAATCCCAAGTCTTCTTCTTCAACATGCCTAGGATTGCTAGACGAAACATCTGTCAGATCCTAGGTTTAAAGGAGAGATCCCTTTCGTCCAAATACCTAGGAACCCCCTTATTTAATTCAACGACCAAAAAGGACTCATGCACAGATCTTCTGGACAGTACTAAAAATCGTTTAGAAAATTGGACCTTGAGGTATTTAAATTTGGCTAGCTGACTGGTGCTGGTTAAATTTGTCCTACAGGCCATGCCGACATATCTTTTCTCAACTTTGGTGGTCCCTAAATTCATCTTGAAAGATCTTCGGAATTTGCAACGAAAATTTTTGTGGAGAGGTCTGGAGGAACCCTGAAAGTGAGATTTGGTTAAAGGGGAAATTGTATGTTCTCCAAAGGGTGGTATAGGTCTCAGAGATCCTGAAAAGGAAAATGTGTTGAGTGGGGAAAAACTTTGGTGGAGATGGGTTTCCCATTCTGAGGAACCCTAGGCTAAATTATAGCACTCCAAATATGCTAAACGTTGTGATAAACAAGATCTCATCATACTTTTTTGAAGGCATACCAGGATCCCATATATGGAGAATAACTTGGCTGGGGAGGAGTTTGGTTCATAATCATAGTTTCTAGGAAGTGATGAATGGCCAAATGACTAGGATCTGGGAGTATTCATGGCAACAACTTCCTCCACTGGGTCGGGGGAGGGATTTTAAGAATCTCCAAGGGGAATGCAGGGCCCATGGTATTCCCAGGGTTAAGGATATATGGGGGGGACCAGGAGACCAACAATTCTCACAGAATATGGGAACTAAGGAACTAGTGGGAATGCCTCAACCCAGTGGAGGAAGTGGACCGTCTAGAAGAACCCCTTGATAACAGATAGATAAGATGGAATGAGGGAAACAAAAAAATTCGATGGGGATACTCTCAGAGGGTTTCCTTTACCCTAAAGGAAGCCTATGATATCATGACAAAAAGTGGTTCCAACCCATAAGAAAAAAAGTGGGGCAAATTGTGAGACAAAAATCTATCGCCCAAGATAACAATTTTTTCTTAGCTAGTTTTGAACGAAAGAATCTTAACAGGAGACAACTTACAAAATGGGGGATGGTTGGTCCATATAAATGTGGCCTTTGCATGAACTCGGCAAGACCTTTGAGCATCTCCTGGATTCCTGTACCTTTTCTTCCACCATCTAGGACTTTGGGGCATATATTTTCTGCCACTCAGACAAAGTGAGGAAAAGTATAGCCGAAACCTTGGCGGAATGATCCAGTAAACCTTTCCAGAATCGTATTCTCAACTATTTATGGGAAATCCTACCCCACTTCGTCATTTGGGAAATATGGAAGAAAAGGAACTCTAGAACCTTCCAGGGAAATTTGGGAATGCATCATGAGAAAAATGAAAGAGATGATTCATGTGGAGGATTGGGAAAGTGTGGACTGGGAAATGACAGGGAGAAATTAGAAGAATGCACTAGACAAGGTTAATGCAAAGCCTAGACAAATAGTCTCCTCCTCTAGAAGGATGTTTCAAACTCAATTTTGACAGGGCTTCAAAAGGGAACCTGGGTCCGGCTGGCTATAGTTGCATTCTTTGAGATTTGAGGGGCTCAATGACGGGTTTTGGGTATGATTTTTTGGGTGGGAGACAAATAAAATAGAGGGAGTCAAAGGGATGTTGTAGGGCTTGGAGATGGTTGTAGAAAATAGCTGGACACCGGTGATTGTCAAAGGGGATTCCCAATTGATTATTAACTTGGCCTCCAAACTGAAAAATGGGACCCAGAGTTCCAAGGTGGAACTATCATGGCTCCTGGAGGTCAGGCTAGAAATTATCATAGGTCTCTTGGTAGATGGTTTCGCTGCTAGTTTCCTCCATGTCAGACGCCAGGGTAACAAGGTGGTGGGCATGCTGAAAAATATGGGCTCAGAAACTCACCAAGTGGTAAAGACAAAGGATTTGAACATGATCTCGGACAATACATGACGGGATAGGTGTATGTTTCTAATGGCATAGGAAAGGGCAGGTAATCATGATAAACAAAAAGAATTACCAAGCCCAAAATATATCCTAAATAAGAAAAAGGTAGAGAGGGATAGGCAAAAATGAGAGAGAAAAAGAGAATATTATGGCATGTTTGCGATAACATTTGAACCCGAAGTTATATTGGGGCATGTTTGGTACCGTTGGAAAGGTCTTGTCGTGGCCTACAAGGTTAGTGTTTTGATCTTTGCGATATTCCTCAGGGTTTGGTCGGGGCATGCATTTTTGTAAATCTGGGCATGAAGAATCTCGAAAAGCATCTTTTCAAAGATGCTTTATGAAAAGCATATTCTCAATGATGTTTTTCATAAAGCATCTTTGAAAATATGCTTTTTGAGATTCCTCATGTCCATATTTAAAAAAATGCATGCCCGGGCCAAATTGTGAGGAATCTCACAAATTTCAAAACATGAAAGTTGTATCCCTCAATGAGACCTTTTAAATAGTACTAAGAGTGCCCCAATCTGACTTCAAGATCAAAATTTATCACAAAAATACCATAATATTCTCTTTTTCTCTCTCTTTTTTTCCTATTTCTCTCTACCTTTTTCTTATTTAGGATACATTGTAGAAGAGGGTAAAATGTTATGAAAGTAGTACAAGACACCAGGAAATTTGATGTCCCCTTCGAGGACGTGGATAAGAGATTGGAAAATATGTGAATCAATGTGATGACCATGCGTATCTTAACTCTCCTCCACTTTGTCATTAAGAAACCCCCGATTCAACGACTCATAGTACGAGAAGACATCAAAGTTAGAATTGGGAATTTTAATTGCATGTATGGTAATATCCATTTCAGGACCACAGACCGGATTTAGAGCATTATGATCAAGCCTATGGTAATGATGTTCATGCAAAAGAAATTTCTATTTAGGAGGAGGTGGGGTGACAAGATAAAATGAATGTGTATTATGTGTTTGGTTCCTCCTATTCATGTAAAAGCTCTGGTGTTTTTGAGTTGGCCTGGTGATTTACCCATCGAAGGAAACAAGGGTTGAGGGAAACGACTCCTAAACTAGGAGGAGGTTCTAGGAAGAGACACTAGGGCCCAACAAAAGATGTTGTGGGAGTCACATATGTTTTAGCTTGAATTCCCTCAGTATATTCAATAGTGCATCACTGAGATGGAGAAGCACTTATGGGAGGAACTCAACTGAAAGAGGTTTCATGATGAATGTCGTAAGGCTGAGGAATGGATCCTTGATCTAGGTCATGTGGTGGGGAGGGTGAGTCTCTACGAGAAAATGGTTTCTCTGTTCTCGGTAATGAAGAACCTTGTGGGAAGATCAGCTTGGGATAAACAAGGTGAATATTCAGAGGAAAACCTCCATGCTCAATCATGGGAGTCCATCTCTACAGATATTCAACACTTCAATTCCAAGGTGGATTTCCTCATCTCCCGGCTGGGTTTTAAGTGACCAAATTCATCTTCTCCAGTGGTGGATCATAAGCATGGCATAGTTAGCTTAAGTCAAGGTGGTGGTATGGATCTATCTTACATCTTGGTTTGATATCTTGTGAAAGTGTAACTTTCTGATGTCCTTATGCGGGACTTTGTTATTTGATCTCCATGATGGTTTTGACAGTAGTAGGTGTTCTCTTTCATTCTTAGGTAGTTCTGGGTCTGACTGCCATAGAAGGTCTTAAGTCAGTTTATAGTAGAAGGTTTTGTTCTAGATTTTACCTTACCCTCTGTGCAATTTTTGTCTCTATGGAATATTTGTCTTGTGGAGGAAGTATCATGATCAAAGTCCAGAATGAAGTTGGTTAGTTGGGCTCAAAGTGGTGAAATATGGCAATCCAAATCTATGCCGGATGTAATTTTCTTCGATTATTAATATAAAGCGTTTCTATCTTACTTACAAAAAAATTACTAAGGAACATATTGCTGGTATATTCACTAAGGCACTACCCAAAGAAGCATTTGAGCATATTAGACATAAGTTGGGGGTAATATCATTACAGTGAGAAAAAAGGAGAAAAAACAACATGTCAGTGGGAGATATGTTGACATGGGGAGCTGTCAGAAGGAATCCTTTGTGATTAATGTAAAAGGGGAAGAAAATTTTTCCATCAATTCCAAAGGGGGAGAATGAACATGGTTTTCATTGATGCTAATGGAGTTTAGTAATGAAAAAGGAATAACAAAAGACAAAATACTGTTGATTAAATTTTCATTGATGCCAAGCAGAGTCGAAATCATTATACTGATAAGTTTCTATGGAGTGAATATTTGGACAACCCAAATCATAATAGATATAAAGATCAATGGTCTGTAACAGTTACCACAATGCCAAGGAGCAAGATTCTTAAAACTACAGGAAGACTATTGCAAAAGAGATTTGCAAAAGTCATGTTTGAGAATTTATCAAAAGCATACCCACAATCCACAATCCATAATTTCCGAATAAGTTTTGTAGAAGACGAATTACGGAAGCAAAAGGAAGGAGTTCCCGCAGATTGCGGATAGGGTGATTGCAGAAAAATCGTTGTGGAAGGTTAATTGCGGAAATTTAATTGCAGAAAGAAGCATTGTAGACACCACTTTGCGGAAAGGGAATTGCAGAAGGTCATTACTGATAAATTTAAACATAGTTAAAAATTAAATGGAGAAGTAAGGAAACACGTTTGATGAAGATGAATGTTTTATGAAGTGATGTGTCTAATGAACAGGAACGACTCTGGATTGAGAGGTTGTAACTGTGAAACTCCAGAATGAAGATATCCACTTGAAAAGAAAGATGAATGATGTATAATTTATAAGCAATATTTTGAGTTTAGAAAATATGTCTCTATATTCTATATCTATATAACAGCAGTCGAAGACATATACCAAGTAAGTAATTAGAAACCAGTGACAAAATTGAAGAGATAAGCAAATCTAGAAGTTTGATAAAAACATATTAGGGTGGCAGGGTGGTGCTAGGGTAAATGCACGCAAGGGGTTTGTATCCTTCTTCCAGTGCTAGCTAGTAAATAGGGTGTTGTAGCATCCTTTTATTAGCAGCTGATAAAATCATGAGGTCATAGCCTCCTTGCAGTAGTTGCTTGTAAATAGTGTGTTGTAGCATCCTTTTATGTAGAAGCAAGCATAAACTATTTGTAAATATAATTTTGCAGTAATAAGAAGTATTAGTGGGTTTCCCAATTGGGCTTCCATGATAAAAAAATTTCCATGTATCTTGTTGATCATGTGTATTAATGAATAAGTTAAAAGTGATTTTAATTGTTAAAATTTATCAATATCAATACCGATTCCCCCCCAATCTCTCAGTATTATCCAAGATTCCAACATTGTGATTCTATGAGATAAAACTTGTAACCTACACTTTGAAGAATACTTCATAAGAATATTTCAATTAGCACAATCAATCCCTACTTCGACACTGAGCACATTCGGGAGTGTTTCGCACCTGGGTAGACTCCATTGGTGAACCACTAGCTTCACGTTAATGGCTTTAGGATTTCTTTGGAAAATCCATTGCTTTAGGTGATTCAATGAAAGTATATGAGAGAGATTGGATTCTTGTTGTGGTTTGATACCATGTGAAATTTTATTCATAGTTGGATCTTGCAAACAGAAAAATTCCTCACAAATTGTTCTCTCAATGATTGCAGAGAGATAATAAAATTAATGTCGAAATTAATACACAAATCAGACGTTAAATGAACATTTTTTATTCATCCAAATAGGTCCAATATGTTGGTTATCCAAATATATTACAATAAAAAAAATCAAAATCCAGTGAATGCATTCAAATGGTTACATGTGTTAGGCTTAGACCAAGGAAAAACCTGCCCAAATTGGCATTTATCCATCCCAAATCCTAGAAAATGGTCATGAATTGACTAAGTTGGACTAGGTGCACCATGAGTAACCACAAGGAAAGGTATGAATGGATTTTTAGGAGAAAATATAGAAATATGCTAAGGCAATTGGTCACAAACTTGCCAAACTCACCATTAAGCAACTTGTCAATCCTAACTCAAATATAAAAGGAGGAAAAAGATTCTAAAGCTCATAAAAGAAATATGGAAGCACTTTATCCTCTAAAATAATGTAGAAAAGAAGAAAGAGAAATCTCATCGTGAAAAAATATCATGTGATGGTCAAGTATGTACAAGGGAACCCCACTTATATAAACTAAACACCTAGAGTGCTAATAAAGCATATAATAATTTCAAACAAAGTAAAATTATTCTAATGTTGACCTCCTCTATAAATAGATATTTGATTTCTTTTTAGAGGAGCATCAACAAAAACCTCCCCTAGAGGCTCTTTTCCTTGCAATGCACCCTCGAAATAATTGGTCTGATCCAAACTGCTATAACTATCAAGATTATATATAGATGCAATTACTTAACAAGATGGTCCTAAAATCATCAAATGATAATGAGAAACCACATTTGGGGCTAAATCTATGAAAGTGGAATTGAAGCTACTAGGCATTCTTCTAGCCTGCTTAAACTCCTCTGTTACCTTTAAGAAATGGTCACCAATAAGATTGATGAAATTAAAAAAGAACTTGACTTTCTAATCATATTGGTTGGACTCTTATCCCTCTTAAATGCACAAATAATTTCCTTGAGTTTATCCTTACTCACTAGATGAAAGAGATCCTCATTCTCTTCTTCCTCCACCATAATAGGAAATAGTAATGCCACAAGTCATAGCAGTAACACCTCACCCAAATTATCTCTCTTGAGCTCTTTGAATAGAGAGTCAAAGTGGTTTCTCCCCAATCCCTTGAGGTCATAAAATACCAAAATCAATTACCCCTACCATTGCTAGTTCATAAATTATCTGAATGGAATTCCCTTCTCCATCTTTCAATTCCCAGATAGTATTGAGATTACACCAATGTCTTGCATAACCTTGAAAATGTTTTGTATTATGATCACCTGCAATGAGCCATAGTTCCCTAGTCTTTAACCAGGATTCAATCTCGTTACCTTTTAACAACTTCTCCCTCCTCTGTTCTAGACCTATAATCCTTTCTTAACTACCTTGATCAACATAACGCTCCTAAGTATCTTCAAAAAACTATTCAATCTAATTTTCAATATTTGACAAGAATTCGTCCCTCTAATGATGGCATTCCTTGTCCCACTCTGCAACTTTCTCTTTAGAGTGTGAAGAGAGTTTGCAATTTGACCACCTGCACTTTAACGTACATCTACCTTTATATTCTTCCATTTTTCTTAATCAAATTCTACAAATCCTATGATTCCTTCAACCATTCTGACTTATATTGAAATTGTTCTCTTAGATTTTCTTCTCTATCCCCAATATGTAAGAGGATTGGGAAGTTATCTGAAAACTACAACCACCAACCAAAGAAAAAATTCTCTCCACAAACTGAACCACATTTTTTTGACCTAAAACTATGTCAAGGCTCTTTGCAATCACCTCCATGCTAGTATAATTATTGCACCATGTTGGACGAATCTGACTAGGTTCAAAATCAACCCAACTGACCTCCTCAAAATGATCCACAAAGAGTTGTGTAAGCCAGTCCTCTCGGGCATACGACCCAAAAAATTCCTCACGACTAATTGTGAGATTAAGGTCCTCTCTTATAGTGAGATTATTCACCTTGAGACAATTCTTTGTAAACAATTTATCCCGTAATCATTTATTTCCATCAAATGGTGCATATATATTTATAATCAAGAATGTGTTGTCCAATCTTTTACAATAGACTTCTAGCATAGTCCTATGATGATTGCAAAATATTTAGACAAAGAGAATCGACCAAAAAAAATTCATGACAACTTTCATCTATAGAAACAAAATTTCCCATTGGATCTTCAATGGCATTTAGGCCCTACTCCATCCAAAATTCAAGTGGGAGCCACAATAATTTGATCTAGACTGAGGTATTGGAGGAAAATTCCTCCTTAGGGTCAAACTGTGGATGCCAATTATTTAAAACCAACAAAGTTTTTATCCAAAAGCCAACACTTATGGAGGATTTTTTGTGCATCCTCCTTTAAGTTACCTAAAGTAGAAACCTATCCAACCTTAAAACAAAGAATGAAAATTAAGGCAATAACCCACCAATGACACCTAGAAATCATGCAATCAATTCAAAATAGTTTTCAAACCAACTCTTTGACGCTATAATTTTACCCTCAACGCTTTATCTTCAATGTTAGGAATCTCCATAATAATTATATCTTTGTAGATGACTAAATCTATTCCACCACCCATGTATGTAATTACCTCATGTCACTTTCTTGAGGAAGAGGGGAAGAGCGCGCACATAAACTATTGAGCTTAGAAAATTTATCCTAGCTGCCACAAAACCCTAAGAGTGGTTAGAAGAACCATTATATTTTAATGTAAGAAAACTAATCGTGAGAAGAGAGACCAAATTTGTGTCACACTTCCCATCCCATGCTTTGACTTGTGTATTTTAGATAGTTTCATATCATGTTGCAATGGCACCATCTCTCCCTTAAACATTCTCTATAGATGAGGTGTCTTCTGCTTCAAATTTTTTAAATGCTATATAGGGTAGACCATTAGACTTAACACTTTTCATCAATCCAAACTAATAAGTTGCACCCTCAACAAAACCCTAAGTTCTTTCACTGAATTATTCCTCAGCATATTGTGACTACACATCAAAGTCTGGTACAATTTATTTCCTGCAACAAAACATCAATCTGAATGATCTCCAACTAGATTTCCTTCTTCATCCGACCACTAAAAACCTTAGACTAAACCCTAGTCTTCAGAAACTGTAGTGTCCTCCCTATTGCCTCCATTCATTACAGTTCAATTCGTTGTATAGATCAATCTCAACATTGAATTGATTACATATTATTCATCATGTATGGATCTCAACTATATTTCATTCCTATGCTGGATATTTTAACATATCTAAACTATTGTTCATTACAAAACCCCTTGATATAATTAATGTTTATAAATACTTTTATTATTATACATTCTATTTCTAAACATAAATAATGTAACTAGAAAGAGACCACTCATGAATAACCTTACCAATCAATGTAAATTATGCCATCAAATTAAGTTATATAGCAATGTCCTTAAAGCTAAGAGAATTTTAAAATCACCACATTATACATACATAAAAATAAAAAGAGAGTCAATGATCATCCTACTACATTCAAAGTAAAGGTCAAATAACAAATTAGTCATAAGCAATCAAATTCAACTCATTTAAATGAGTCAATAAAGTAAATTCATAAAAAAGGTTGAAATCATTTAGAATGACCAATCATATCATAATATCAAATCCAACTCATTTAAATGAGTTAGTAAAGTAAATTCATTATAAAAAAAGGCTTGAAACCATTTAGAATGACCAATCATATCATAATATCAAGTAAAAAAAATACAACTAATAAATATTTAAAAAACTTAAAAACCCTTATACCTTTAAAAGTGCATTCAAAACTTTAACTTATAACCACCATAAAATTAAAACAAAACACTAAATTTAGTAAATACAACCAATAAATATTTAAAAAACTTTAAAATCCTTATACCTTTAAAAGTCCGTTGAAAACTTTAACTTCTACCCACCATGAAAATAAAGCAAAACACTAAATTTTGTTAGCAATTTGTTAATGATTCCATTACATGAAAAGTATTTAGTCATATTGTTGATGCTTCCATTCTATGGAAAGTCATATTATACACTGTTGTAACCTAACAACGTATCATAATTACAGTATTATTTTTTTGAATCTAAGTTTATCTCAACTTAATCATATATATCGAGAGCATAATTCGCTGGCAGATGCACTTTCCAAACAAGGCCTGAAATTGGATATGGGAGTTGTTTCTTTTTCAGAAACTATAGATGGTTTAATTGTGAATCATGGCAATCTCAATCTCTTCTAGAGTAGCTGATAGCTTCTATTATTCAGCATTTATTCAATAGTTGACAGTATATCTTTTTCTGTTCTTGTTGAGTTCTTCTTGCCAGCATATATCTGCTCTGATTGTATGTATTGAAGTTCATCTTCGATATTTCTCAGTACTATCTGACCTGATTTATCAGGGATGATGAGAAAAGTCTACAAAGATCAGACTTTTTCCTTCTGTTTCTTCTGTTTTGTTTCTGTCATTTATACTCTTATGTGATGATTCCGGATCGGTAGTTGTTTATGTATGACCACTTATTTATGTGATGGTCTTGACTGGGAAGTCATGCTGATATGTAAAAGATGTCTTTTGATTCATATGAATAACAAAGACTAGTATTTTTTTCTCTGAAAAAGTCTATCCCAACTTAAAAATGAGTCAATGTATACAATGTCATAAGAATTTCAGGCCAATCACAATTTAAGTAGGACTCTTTTGAAAGGTAAATTACCATTTTCTATTTTAAAATTAAAATAAAAACATTTTATGATGTTTTTAATAATAATAAGACATGTTTTCATTAATAAAAAGAAACATTTTACGATGTTTTCATTAATAAAAATTGGAATTTCGATGAAAGCTATTTGACATAATTAAATGAGAAAAAAACAGAAACTCATAAAAAATTATTGAAAATCTCTTGGACATCGTTATTAAAAAAACACAAATATTCCAAAATAGCCCGTTGTTCTGTCCAGCACACTGGGCTTTCACACTGTTGACATTAAAGTCAATAAATTATCAGAGCTGGTTCAGAAAACAAAGCAATATAATCCTGTAACCCGGAGATATGGGAGTTGTCGAAATCGGTTCAGAAAACAATGCAATATTATCATTTCTATAACCCGGAGATCCAGTGACATAGGGGAGTTGTCACTTATGTTTAGACCCTGTCCTGGGAACTTGATTCCGACAACAACTGTGTAAAGACTATGACTGCCCACCGCTTGTCTGTTAACTGATCTGTCTGTGTTGTATTGTGTTCTGCCCTATTTAAATCTCTGCCCCATGAGACCATGAGACATGCAATCGAGAACTTCCATTCATAAGAGATTGTGGAGTCCAAACACAGAATGGGCCCTGCAGTTGCTATCATGACTATGGTTGCTGTATTATTGCTTCGATGGTTACTGTTTTGGCCTACAAATTTGTCACTGCCCCGTCTGCTTATAATTCCTTTCGATCGTTTCCACTCCCTCTTCATGTTCTTCTTATGCAATATTATCATACTTGCAATTACTTTCATCACACACTTCTGGGAAATGCCAAGGAATTCCGACGGAGCTACCGCTTATAAATATTCTCCACGCGAAATCGGGCAGGCTTCTTGTCAAAATCATCAAGCGACCGGCCCAGTGGATTCGTTTTGCGAGCAGGAAACTCCTAAATCCGGGGATGGCCAGCTTAATAACCAGAATAATTTTATTTGCACTCACGAGTATCCTGGTGCTACGGAAAAACATAGATCTAGGGTTAATAAGTTGGTGCAGCGTGTGGAAGTTCCGGCGGTTATAGAAGACAAAAAGTACAATGAATTGGCTTCCATGATTGATGAAGATTTTAACAGGACAGTGGAAGAATTCATAGTCGAATTCAAAGGCCAATTGCATCAACGATCTTTCTCTCGCTGCAGGGACGTGCCGACCGTTAAAGCTGATAGCAAAAAGAACAATGATTTGGCTTCCATGATTGACGAAGATTTTAACAGGAAAGCGGAAGAATTCATAGCTCAAGTCAAGCGCCAATTGCATCAAGAGTCCTTCTCTCACTGCAGGTTGCAGCCATGATGTTGCTGAATATATATATGTTGTGAAGTGGATTAAATGTATATATGATAGGGAACCTTTTTTCTGTTGAGATAATGCTTTTTGCGTTGATTGTTTCCCGTCTTCAATTTCGATCTTGTATTCTAGTATATTATGGGCAACGTTTTTGCAGAAAATTTTATGGGCATTCACATGTTTGATTCACGTGTTGTTTATTCAAAAATTTAATCTTACAGTAATTCAGCTGCCGGCTCTAAAAGTCAGCTTGATCCAGTGATTTATATCTTAAAAAAATCGATCTTTTCCTCTGATCTTATATTAAGAAATGAATACGTTTGAGCTATTACCAAAAGGAAGGATTCTTGTGAGATTCACGTTTCATCATGGTATATTGTTTCTTGAACATTATGTTGAGATGTGTTGTGAAATTAACAAATCTGTTCTACCTTCACCATTCCTTGATAATTCTTAATGAAGGAATAGCAGCAAAGATAGAAGTCTCTTTGCTTCCAATAAACAAATCTCCTAAGCAGGTAAATTAAGTCTTTCTTTATTTTTTTAATTAAGTTTATAGACATTTTTATCTTGATAGAGGTTTTTATTTGAGATGTGTACTGTGCAGATTGATTTTATGGCACTAGTTCAGAATTCGAAATAAACAATTATATAAAAAAAATATAAAAAAATAACTAATGAAGAGATAACCAACAATTTATGGCATATAACTAGAAGAATGCTAGATTATATATATATATATATATATAACCCATAGCTATTAAATGGATAATAACAATAATGTGGGTGATAACATGTAGCTAGGTATGGATAACTCCGAGTTGAAATTGTTTAACTAAAAGAATACGAGGAATAAAAAGAATCTAAAGTGTCTTACATTCCATGGTTATCTCTCAACCATTTGATCCCTATCTAAGTGATACAGCCACAAACTACCTGGATGTGCTAGTTATTTGAGATTTGGGGTGGACTACGTCCTATGCTTTTACATCATCTATCCGTGATGATGAGACAAATGTAATGTAGAGATTGATTCTATGGCAGTGGTATAAAATTCAAAATAAAAAATTATAAAAAAAAGAATATAAAAAATGACTAGATAAATGGATAACTCGTATGAATGCATGGATAACTCATACTTGATGAATGGATAAGTAATAGTTCATGGCACATAACTAGAAGAATGTTGTAGAAAGAGAATGCAAGAAGAAGACTAAAAAACTTAAGAACTGAAAATGCAAAAGATAGAAAATATAAGCAAATATGAGCTGCTCCTCAAAATTTTATTAGCAAAAAAGAAAAACTACAAGTGTGCCTTATGGAGCTATGAAATGATCTATTTATAGCAAATTTGCAACACATGTTTTTACTATTCAAATTTCTATTCATTTATTGGAGGACTGCTGGGTGGTTGATGGTTGGCTCGGTGGTTGATGGACGGTGGTTCGTGGACGGCTGCTTGTCTGTAATCGGCGCCATCAAGCTTATTTTTCAACACTCCTCCTTAAGCTTGACTTCTCAATGATGACCAAACCTTTCCTTAGATGTTCAAATCTTTCTTTTGCCAATGGCTTGGTGAAGATATCTACAGATTGATCTTCAGACTTGTAAAATTCAAGATATATTTCACCATTGTTGATAAGTTCTCGGATGAAATGATATCTAATATCAGTGTGTGTGCTCCTTTTGTGAAAACATGATTTTTTGATAGTTCTATTGTTGAATTATTGTCACAGTAAATTTGTGTTGCTCCTTCCTGATCTTGCATTAAATCTGACATTATTCTTCTTATCCACACTGCTTGACATGCTGCCGATGTTGCTGCTACATATTCTATTTTTGTAGTTGAAAGAGTAACAATAGGTTGTTTTTGAAAATCCCATGAGATTGCTCCTGAACCAAGATGGAAAATATACCCAGATGTGCTTTTTCTATCATCAATGCTACCTGCAAAATCACTATCTGTGTACCCAACTAGAATACAATCATCTAATTTTGAATAGAAGATGCCATAATCTCTTGTTCCAGTAAGATATCTTAAAATCAGTTTCCCTATCTGCCAATGTGAATCCATTGGTGTTGGGGTGCGGACCTTAAAGGTCCTTAATTTTGGCAACTCCGCAGTTTTGGTGTGAAGCTTGTAAGCAGAGTTGCGACCCAAAATAGTCTTAGGGGTGTCAGGGTTGGGTCGAACCCCCTCTTTTTGTAATTAACCCATGGTTTGAACTCATTGTTTTTAAGCCCATGGTTTAAACACATGGTATTGTAATAATGCACTAGTATAAATAGGCACTTATGTAAAGGAGAAAATAGCTTTTTCAAAGGTTCTTGTATGATGATAATTTGATGTAAAGAAGCTAAAGCCCGTTTTTGGGTTTAAGTTAAGTTTCAGCTGTGTGCGTGGATGACCTCTGCAGTTGAGTGTGTAGAGGGTTTTGTAAAGAAGGATCTACAGCTGAGTGCGCAGATCAGAACTGTTGTTTGTAAAAAGTTGAATAAAACACAGTTCTGTGGATGTAGCCCCTACACTCGGGGTGAACCACGTACATCTTGTGTTGTGGTGGTTCCTTTTTGTTTGTGTTGTTTTGTTTTATGCATTTGATAAGTAGGTGAATGATAAGTAAGCTATATTATTAAGTATTAACTTCGCTGTGAATTCCTAGTTAAGGGTTAAGCAAGTAACTATCTGTTTATCTAAACTGCGAAGCTAATTAAGTGACTGTCAAAGCTCTGTGTTGTATGATTAATATTTGTTAAGGCTAAAGGTACAGTAATATCCCTCTTTTGCATGTAGAAACCTGATTCTACAGCATCCCATAGTTGTTTCGGGTGAGACTGCAACCTGTTCGCAGGTTGTTTCCGAAAGGGCCAACACTGTGGGTCTTTTTGTTGATAAAAATAATAGTATAAGAACCCAGGTTTTCCCTAAGCAAACCAAAAAATTGGTTCCGTTGCCGGTTGAACCAGTATCTGCTCAAGAGGGATCTATGTCGTACCTGGAGGGATATGTTTTGGAGGCCCTCAGTAAAAGAAATTGGTGACTGGGTTGAGGATACCTATGTAAAATTTGCTGAACAAGAAAATAAGGATCCTCGTTGTAGCTCAGACGACTTTTTGCAAAGGTACATTTTTTCTGATATTTATGAAATTTTCTTTGGTAGTATCCACATAGAATTGCACCAGTGGTTATCCAGGTTGACAGAAAGAAGGACAAACTTCCAAGAAGATCAGTCTCCTGCCTGGACACCAGAAAGAATTAACCTGTTGAAAAGAGTGAACAACGCGGTATCTAGAGCTGTTGACTTCTGGACAACGCAAACCCTTGAAGCATTTGTGATGGAGTTCGCCTTCGACACACATACTTCTTTCAACGAAGCAGAAAGACAGTTCTTCAAAGGACCAAGGGGTAAGTACTTGAACTCACTTAGTTTCAAAATTAAAATGCTCTTGGCTGAAAAACACATATTGCTTATTGAATCAGATTGCTAGATTTAGTG
>LPNX010058517.1:90488-125923 GCA_001517045.1 Pseudotsuga menziesii
TCCTATGCGAAGCTGTTTGGACTGCTAAGAACATTATGGATCATAATACAAGAACAGCGCAGCTGGTCACATCTTTCAGAGACCGAGCTTTGACTTGGTTTATGAAGTTTTCCAGTACTCAGAACTATGTCTTGGCCGATATTAAAAAATCAATGATTAAAGAATTCAAGAAGCCTAAATCAGATTCGCAGTCTATAACTGAACTAAAGGAAATTCAGCAGAAGCGAGGTGAATCAGTTTGGGACTTTGATCAGAGGTTCAAGGTTCTGCTGGATCAAGTTAGCTTCACTATTGGACCAGAGCAACATAAAGAATGGTTCATTGCAGTACTGTTGCCGCATATCCGGACTCCACTCATGCAACAGAAGGTTGTTGATCAGCAAGAATTATTGGAAATTGCTATGAAGCTCGAAACAACTCCTGTCGAAGATAACTCTGGAATAGCCCAAATACAAGCACAGTTAGCAGAAATGGCTTTGGAGCTTCGCAACATGAAGAAAGGGAAAGATACTCGTGAAGAGGTTTGGTGTACATGATGCAAGACAGAAGGTCATGACAGAGAACAATGCCCTGCAGTAAGAAACTATTTGAATACTGGTGCACCGAACCTGTTTAACCCTAATGTCCTATATTGTGAGATTTGTAGAACAATTGGTCAGCATCGACCTGAAGATTGCTACCTGTTGCAGAGATATGTTCAAGTTCCTAAGAATCCCTACTGCAAGTTCTGTAAGTCTGTTGGACACAACGAAGACGAGTGTCACAGCTTTGATCTCATGAGAGAGTGAACCTATGACGCTTATAGGGTACAACCCGATGCAAAAGGCAATGATGGATATGATTACCGTGGTAATACATCAGGTCGAGGTAATTTCAGAGGTCGACGTTGTGGTGGTATGCTTGGAAGAGGTCGAGGCTAGGTTATTTTCTATAATTGTAATCAAGCAAGACATGTATCTAGAGACTGTCAGAACCCAACTACGACATGTCGATATTGCAGAGAAGTCGATCATGTGATTGAGAAATGTCCATAGTTGATAGCCAAGATACAAGAAAGAAATGGCACTCCTACCCAGAATGTTCAGATGATTGCTATCGAGAAAAGGCCTGTCCCAGCTGTTAACATTGTTACAAGGAGTGGAGCTATGATGCAAGTACAGAATAAGGAGAAACAGCCTATGAGGCTTGGGTCCGCAAGACCCCAGAAAAAATTCCCGTCTTCGATGTTGGAAGAGAAAAAGGAACATTTATGGAAGCCAAAAAAGACTTTGCTGAGCCAAGAACATTAGTAGCAACTACGCAACAGCATCAATAGCAGTTACAGTCTCCAAAAGCTTCGCCAGCTTAAGTAAGTACACTAACATCATTCTTACAGAGTTGTATGAAGTTATTAAGAAATTAGAATTCTTTGAATCAGTTACAGAAACTTATTGCATCTTGCGAACCTCAGCGAAGCTCTGATAGAGAAAAAAATGTTAATAGAGTTAGAAGGACTGGAAGATAAATGATATTGCATGCTCAGATATGAGAGTATGACATGACTGATATTATTTTAGACCTAGGATCAGAAGTGAATATCCTAACGAGGCAGACATGGGAACAAATGGGAAGACCTACGCTTGAATGGTCCCCTATACAGCTGAGATTATCCAATCAGCAGAAGATTGAGCCCTTGGGAAGATTCCCTAGTGTACCAGTGGACATTGATGGAGTCAATACCTTAGCAAATTTTGAAGTCATTGAAATAATTGATGATAGCAACCCCTATCCAGCATTGCTAGGAATTGAATGGGCAATAGAGAATGATGCAGTAATCAACCTGAAGAACAGACAGATGACTTTTGAAGGAAAAGGCTTGAGAGTCATAGTTCCATTGGACCCTTCTCAAGGAGAAAGGTATACAGAGCCAGTCAGACAGGAAGATCAGGATGTTTTGGATCATATTTACAACATCACAGCCAAAGAAGAATATTATGTTAACCCTACTACTGAAGGCATAATGGATTGGCAGTGTGACAGTTCTTGCATGACTGATTCAGACAAAGGCCTAGAGAATTGGTAGAATAGACTTTATGAGCTACATGGACATCGATGTACAAGAATTACTAAGTCTATCAGATGGGTTGGATCACAGACAAAGATCTTCCCTAATTTTGATGGCTTGACAGACCCAAAAGAGTTTATTGCACAATTCTCAGAGCAAGTACCAGATTCACAGAAAATGGAGACTCTAGATTCAGCATTCAGAGCCGCAACTGCCAGATGGTGGAATGGTCACAAAAATCATATTCATAGTTGGAGAGCTTGTCAAAAGCTTCTTCGCCTGATATTCATGGATCGACCTCAGGAGGTGCGAAGCAGATTTAATGGTAAGACTAGCCCTTAGGAACATTTAGAGCAGTGTTACGAAGCATGGAAGCATGTACCTTGTGAAGAATGGGTACATAGATTTGTACACACTCTGGAACCTATAGCAAAGAATTGGTATGCAGAGGTTGAGCTCTGCCATGGTACTGTAAGTTGGGATAACCTTGTTGATAGTTTTGTGCTTACATTTTCTATTAATGAGGATTGCCCTGTTTTGGACGCAGCTATTAGGTTGATCCATACTAAGGTGTTTGATGATAAAGAAATAGTCGAGCACCAACTTGATTTGAAATAACAAGAAGCTAATGCAGTAGAATTCTATAACCTCGCCATTGATGAAGACGATGACCCATGCAACATTAATATTCCTGAGTCAGAAGGACACTGCGAAGAAATACTGTCGAGGGTTGAAGCTCAAAGCTCTGTCAACACTGGTGCCATGATGTGTCGAAGGTATGTACTGTGTCAAAGGTCCTTATTTCTGGCACAGCCAAAGTTACTGGCTGTGCCAAAGAGGAAAAGTGTGTCGAACCTCAAAATGCGACCATTGGAAAAAATCAGATTTGGTAGGGCCGGTACATTAACTACATTAACTGCCTGTTATGATGAGATTTTAAGGAATCTAGCGCCGTTTGGACAAGATCTATAGTTGCTCTATTAGATTTGGTGTCTTCAATGCACAGTTATGGT
The DNA here is from genome assembly GCA_001517045.1 of Pseudotsuga menziesii. Lineage (NCBI taxonomy): Eukaryota > Viridiplantae > Streptophyta > Pinopsida > Pinales > Pinaceae > Pseudotsuga > Pseudotsuga menziesii. Next base: position 93,546 of record LPNX010058517.1, read on the forward strand.
ATATTTGGTCGTTGGATTCTATAAGAAGACACCCAGGCCCGCGAAGTACATGTTACGCATTTTCTTGAGTTTTACAGTTCAGTCCATGTCATCTGATCGCGAAGTCCAGGAATTATTGAGCGAATTTAGAGAGAGGGGTCTACAGAATTTTATGAGCAATCCACCTGCATCTGCACCTTAAGAAGAGACTCCCTCAGCCCCGAATCAGCCAATGCAGACACGATCAACCAGAAAGAAGTTTAGGGCATACGTTCGTTCTAAGCAGAACGAAGAAAGGAACCAGCCATCAGGAAAGACACCAGAAGACCCCGTAATGAATCCTTCTGGAGAATTCGAAGATCTTGGTGAGGATGAGAACGTTGCATTGCAGCATCCACCATATCTTCCACATGTGTGACTAGGATTTCAGCCACCTCGACAGACAGCCAAGTTCACATTACACACCCCTTCGCTGCCACAGGGTGTGCACTTGGTTGGAACAATGACAGGAAAAATAGACCGGCTTAAGTATGCAGACCACGATACGAATGATCGTGGGAAATTTCTGTAGTTCACAGCTAAGAAATACTTGCATTCTGTCCATTATGCAAAGACTAGTACGACGCTACTGGAAGTAAAACAATGGGCTGCCGGCTTGGAGCAAGCTGGCCTGTTGAAAATGCTTAATGTTCAACACTTCGGTCGCAGCATGCAGGTGACCATAGTGGTCAAGCAGCTATTGGCATTGGTGCATGATGGGCACCTATGGATAGGAATCCAGTGCGTTCCTATTGATGGAGAACTTATCCATAAGATCATAGGCTTGCCGAAGGAAGGGCCTGATCCTAGCATTGAGTTTGTGGGAAAGCATGAAGACACGAAGCTAGCGCAGAGCATGAAGGAACGCTTCGGGCTAATGAAGGGAAAGTGAGGGTATCAAACCTCGACCATCCAACATCAAAACATCCACTTCACCATAGAGCTACTCGCATGCAAGCTAATGCGAAAGTGTAGACCAAATGAAGTATCTGCCCCGATTGTCAGTATTGCTGCGAACTGTGCCGAAGGCTACAGTTACAATTGGGCAGCATACATTGCCAAGGAGTTTCTCAAAGATGTCCGTGATGCGCAGGATAAAGGTAGACCCTTTCACTACTCATGGTTGTTAGTGCTTATTGCATTGGTAGGATGGAAAGAACCTACCGAGGCACAGTTTGTTGATGTGCCTCTGCACATGCCTGGTGCAACAAGATACGCATCTCTGTGGGTGTCGCAAGATAAAACCTTCCAACAGATGACAAACTACTTGTTCGCCTTCTATGCAATGAATATTTCCAATGAGAATCTGAAGACACCACGGCTCAGTAATGAGATATTTTCTCAGTATGCGGGAGTGGCCAACTTCAGGGCTGACATGCATCATGTCTTCATCTAGGCCCCCGCAGATAGCAAGAACAGATGGTCGAAGTTGCCATACATCGTGAATGAGGAAGACATCCTCGCATTAGTCAAGCAGTGGTCAATTGAATGGATGAAGGACACAGGATGAGCATACCAATCCTCCCAATGACAGATATGGGCACAGGTCCTAGTCAGGTGCAGTAGAATGACCCACTCGAAGAAAGAAACGAACAAGATGAGTTGGAGCAGAGCGGAGATGACCGGGGTGGAGATGATGGAGGTGATGACGCAGAAGAAGAATCGGTCAAGACATTCTTCGACCCCAATCGCCCAGATAAGCGCAAGTCGCCAGAGGCAGAGGAACTGACAAAGCCTTTGTCGAGAAAGAAAACGAAGGCGTCAAAGGGAAAGAACATCATTGAAGAGCCCTCTTTGATGATGGAAGAGCTTGATTAGGCTCTGACAAGGTCCACAGAAGCATTAACCAACAAATGGTCAGAATTCGCAGCTACACATCTTGATGCACTCTCGGGCGTAGCACATCGAATTACAAAACTCAAGGCGTTAGCAGAAAGATCAGCGACTGGCACTGCAGCAAGCAGTGCGCCAGTGAGCGCACAGCCAGATACAAGGAAATGGCCAGCCAGAAATAATAGAGGACAGGTCCCAAGTGCGGCCCTCATAATAACTGACGCAACATCTCGATCGCAGATGAGCATGACAGTTGAGATAGACTACGCCAAGTTATCTATGTCGTAGCTACATCTGTGTCAGCTCGCAATCATGAGGGAGATCTGAGAACACGACAGCCACTCACACAGGCAGCTAGAGAAGTCCATGAAGCAGAGTGAGAGTCTCGCAGCACAGTTGGAAGAATTTGAGCAGAAGAAGGAAGCAGAAAGCAAGTAGGCTGCACTGGCGTGAGTATTGGATGAGGTGTGTCGAAGTGTCCCTAACTTTGACATGTAGGATGAAGAAGAACTAGAGCAGAGACTCGCCAAGATGAAAGACTATGCACAATAGTATCACAGCCTGATAGAGAAGATGAAAGCAGAGCATGAGGCTCAGATTGCAGAGCTTCAACTTCACATCATTCCGGAGAGTCCACCATAGGTCAAAGAATAGCGTCGCAGGGACATTCAGGCCATAGCAATGAAGATCTCAGATCTCGTGAGCAGTGCATAAAAGATGCTAGATGAAAGTGTTGAGGCTTGGGAAAACTTACAAGACAACCCAGAAGTGGAAAAGCTGCAAGAAACCATTAAGCAACGACAGACAAAGCTAGATGCAGTAAAGGCAGAAATCAAGACACTGCCTCCTATGCAGAAAATGCTTAAGGTGAAGCAAAGCAATGACCTCCAGTAAGAAATTGAATCCTACAGAACGAAAGAAGCGCTGTTGGTGAACTCTGTGCAGCCTCTCATTAATGAGGCCTTGGAGCTGAGCATTGCTGCGGACAACTAGCTCAAAGTTTTGAAGGAGTATGATGCATTCGCACAGGAAAAGGCCAGCGAAGCATCGCCAGCAACATTGCAAGAGATCGTGGAGAAGGAGCAAGCAGTTGAAGATATCATGCACAGCCTCAACAAGCAGTTCACTATCTTCGCCAACAATATTCTCCCACTAGAAAAGCAGCAGAGTGCCCCGGGACGGGACACTAGTGAGTCTTAAGGGCCTGTTGGGGCGTGGACCTTAAAGGTCCTTAATTTTGGCAACTCCATGGTTTTGGTGTGAAGCTTGTAAGTGGAGTTGCAACCCAAAATAGTCTTAGGGGTGTCGAGGTTGGGTTCAACCCCCTCTTTTTGTAATTAACCCATGGTTTGAACTCATGGTTTTTAAGCCCATGGTTTAAACACATGGTATTGTAATAATGCACTAGTATAAATAGGCACTTATGTAAAGGAGAAAAGAGCTTTTCCAAAGGTTCTTGTATGATGATAATTTGATGCGAAGAAGCTAAGGCCCATTTTTGGGTTTAAGGTTAAGTCCGAGCTGTGTGTGTGGATGACCTCTGCAGCTGAGTGCGCAGAGGGTTTTGTAAAGAAGGATCTGTAGCTGAGTGCGCAGATTGGAGAAAGGTTCTGCAGCTAAGTGCGCAGTTTTGGGATTATTGAGAAGACCTGCAGCTGAGTGCATAGGGATCTATAGCTGAGTGCGCAGATCATAACTGTTGTTTGTAAAGAGTTGAATAAAACGTAGTTCTGTGGACGTAGCCCCTACACTGGGGGTGAACCACGTACATCTTGTGTTATGGTGGTTCCTTTTTGTTTGTGCTATTTTGTTTTATGCATTTGATAAGTAGGTGAATGATAAGTAATATATATTATTAAGTATTAATTTCGCTGTGAATTCCCAGTTAAGGGTTAAGCAAGTAATTGTGTGTTTATCTAAACTGCAAAGCTAATTAAGTGACTGTCGAAGCTCTGTGTTGTATGATTAATATTTGTTAAGGCTAAAGGTATAGTAATATCCCTCTTTTGCCTGCAGAAACCTGATTCTGCGGCACCCCATAGTTGTTTCAGGTGAGACTGCAACCTGTTCGCAGGTTGTTGCAGAAAGGGCCAACACTATGGGTCTTTTTGTTGGTAAAAATAATAGTATAAGAACCCGGTTCTGCCCTAAGCAAACCAACAATTGGTTCTTCCATGAACCTTGAAATCAAACTGACTACATACATAATGCCAGGCCTTGTTGCTATCAAATACATCAAGCTGCCTACCAATCTTTTGAGCAAACTTGGATCTACTTTTGTACCCTTTTCTTCTTTTCTCTATTTCAATCATGTTGCTATAGGTGTAGATGTTGGATTGCAATTCAATATCTTGAACCTTTTCAAAACATCCTTTGCATATTTTGCTTGACAAATGAAAATTCCATCATTTTTTTGACTTACTTCTATGCCCAAGAAATATTTCATTAAGTCCAAATCTGTCATCTCAAATTCCTTTTTCATTGTTGATTTAAAAAACTCAATTGAAAAGTTTCCATCAAATATCAAATCATCAACATATAGGTATACAATTAAGACCTTACCTTGATTCTTTACCTTGATGTAAAGAGTTGGCTCACTACTACATTTGCTAAAATCATGTCTCTGGAAATATGAATCAATGCGGCTATACCATACTCTTGGAGCTTGTTTGAGACCATACAAATCCTTTTTCAATGTATAAACTTTATGTTCATCACCCAATATATGATAACCCGGTGGTTGTTGCACATATACTTCTTCTTGTAATATCCCATTCAGAAAAGTTGATTTGACATCCATCTGATAAACTTTCCATTTATGATGCATTGCTATTGCTAACACTGTTCTTACTGTATCTAATATAGCTATTGGAGCAAAAGTCTCATTGTAATCAACCCCAGGTTTTTGTGAGAAACCCTTTGCAAATAACCTTTCTTTATGCTTTACAACATTTCCATCAGCATCAAACTTTGTTTTATAGATCCATTTTACACCTATTGCATCCTTTCCTTTTGGAAGATTCACTAATTGCCAAGTTTGATTTTTCTCTATTGCTTCAATTTCTTCATACATAGCCTTTTTCCAACTTTCATATTTAATTGCTTCTTCAAAACATATTGGATCAGCAATATAAAATAATGCAAAATTAGAAATCAAACCCTCATCAAACCATCATCATCATTACCTTGAGTTACCTCATATATTTCTTGGAGACTTCTTGTCTTCACTGGAGTTTCATCTGACCTTGAGCTATTTATTGAGTGATATCTTGGTGTTGATTGAGATATTGAAGCTGATTGAGGTGTTGATGTTGTGCTATGTGAACTGGAGCCATTGTTGGGAACTTGATCTTCATCAAAATATTTCATTTCAAATTGTTGTTGTTGATGTAGATTTTCATTCCAAATCCATTCTTCATCTTCAAGAAACTTGACATCTCTACTGATTATAGTCCTTTTTTTGATAGGATTATACAACTTGTATGCTTTTGATTGCTCACTATATCTCACAAAAATACATCTTTCTCCTTTATTATCTAACTTCTTCCTATTTTTAGTAGGAACATGTGCATATGCAATACACCCAAAGACTCTTAAATGAGAAACATTATGCTTTTTATTACTCCATGCCGCCCTATGGTACCTTATCTTGACACTCTTTGTGGGGGAACGATTCAAAATATATACTGCACAAGCTACAACTTCAGCCCAATATTCATTTGGTAGATGTGTAGCTTTCATCATGCTTCTTGCCATTTCCATTACTATTCTATGTTTTCTTTCTACAATACCATTTTGTTGTGGTGTATAGCTAGTTTAAATTGCCTTTTGATCCCATTTGTTTTACAAAAACTCAAGAAATTATTTGATGCAAATTCTCCGCCTCTATCTATTCTTAGAATTTTAATGTAGTGCCCACTTTGCTTTTCAACCATGACTTTAAACTGTTTAAACACTTCTTAAACACTTCAAAAGCTTCTGATTTGTGTTTCAAAAAATATACCCAAGTTTTCCTGGAATAATAATCTATCAAAGTTATGAAATACAAGTTATTCCCAATAGAAGGTGTTTGCATATACCCACACAAATATGAATGCACAATTTCAAGTGGAGCTCTTGCTCTATATGACTTACCAACATGAAATGATTCTCTATGTTGCTTACCAAGAATGCACCCTTCACAAAGTTTGTTTGGTTGTTCAATCAATGACAAACCATTTACCATGTTCTTTCTATGCAACAAATTTAGACCATTGAAGCTTAAATAACCAAATCTTAAGTGCCATAACCATGACTAATCTGAGAGGACTGCTTTGAAAGCAACAAACAAATCGTTTTGCAACCTTAGAGGAAACATTTTGTTTTGTGTCATTTTGACTTTTGCAATTAGTGTTCTATGTGAATCAAAGATCTCACATGCATCATTTTCAAAATAGACTTTATATCCCTTTTGTAGTAGTTGTCTAATGCTAATTATATTGTGTTTGAGATTATGGATATAATACACATTTGGAATGTGTTTCTTTTCACCTTGCTTGGTTTCAAATTTTATGCTACCTTTACCCATGACAGCTACTTTTTTATCATCTCCCAATTTCACTTCTGACTGCACAGATTCATCTATGTTTGCAAACATATCCTTGTTTCCACTCATGTGGTTATTACAACCACTATCTAAGAACCATAATTCTTTTGAGCTTTCTGGAGCACTATTACAAGTAATAAACATTGATTCACTATTTTCAGAGTGATTTTCTCTTGAGAAATTCACATTCTGCATATTCATATCAAACTGCTTCTTCCTACATTCAGGTGCATAATGACCAAATTTTTGACAATAGTGGCATTGGATATGTGATTTGTCATACCTTTGTCCTTGGCTATGAAATTCAAGAGAATGTCTGCCACCTCTACCTCTTCTGCTTGCAAAGAAATTGGAATTTTCTCCTTCTTCATGAGATTTCTCTAATCTGCCACCTTTATTGTGATTGCTCATTCTTCCTCTTGCAAATCCTCTTCCACTTCTATTAGTGATTCTTCCTCCTCTTTTGCTGCCGCTAGCTTGAACTTGTGATTTGAATGCATTTTCCATAGAGGAACCGTTTGACCTATTGAGTCTTTGCTCATGGGTTTGTAAAGAACCCATAAGACTATCAATAGAAACTTGAGAAAAATCTTTAGATTCTTCAATAGCTACAACAATTGGGTCAAATATAATAGGAAGACTCCTCAAAATATTTTCTACAACCTTTTGATCATTCAAAGTATCTCCATGAGACTTTATTTGATTTACTATACTCAGTGCATGAGTGAAAAAATCATTTATTGTCTCAAAATTTTGACATTTGCAAATTTTCAAAATCTCTTCTAAGCATTTGTAATCTTACCAACTTGACTTTGCTAGTACCTTGATAATAATTTTGTAGAGTGTCCCATGCATGCTTCGACCTTGTAGCTGCTACAACCTGTGGGAAAATCAATTCTTCCATTGCTTGTTATATGGAAAATAACGCCTTGGCATCCTTCTTCTTATTCTCTTTGAGAAGATCCTTTTTGTGCTTGTGATAAAACATTATATGCTACTTGATCTAGTGGCTCTATAAAACCATTCTCAACCAAGTCCCATAATTCTTGTGAACAAAATAAAGTCTTTATTTTAATGCTCCAATATTCATAATTTTTCCCATTAAATTGTGGAATTTGGGGTTGAGTGAGATTACTACTACTCACACCCGCCATAATTAAATTACACCAAAATGTATCACTTCCACAACACTTTGTCAATGCAACTTGGCACAACCTAATGCAAACTGATTAAATATTGCACTTTCACAATACTTTGTGATTTTTTTTAATATTCCAAGTGGATTTTAACAAAATTAAAATTAAACTAGTGACCCAAAAACAATAACCTTGTTGCAGCAATTTCATCACACCAAATTATATATTTTACCATTGCATTCAGCATAAAACAACATTACCAAAATCATTTTTTCCATTCCATAATTATGCTCCTTCACAACTAGAGTTTGCACCTCCACAACCAGCCTATGCTCTTCCACAATCAGTTTCTCCACAACCTTGCTCTAATACCAATTTGTAGAAAGAGGATGCAAGAAGAAGACTAAAAAACTGAAGAGCTGAAAATGCAAAAGATAGAAAATATAAGCAGATATGAGCTGCTACTCAAAATTTTATTAGCAAAGAAGAAAAACTACAAGTGTGCCTTATGGAGCTATGAAATGATCTATTTATAACAAATTTGCAACACATGTTTTTACTATTCAAATTTCCGCTGGAGAGTGAGATTCATTTATTGGAAAACTGCTAAGTGTTTGATGGGTAGCCTTGTTGCAAGCCTTAAACGACATTGTTATAAATATACTCTAGAATTTTGGCACTTTGATGAAACTGCGTAACTTTGTAATTGATTAATATTAAAATTTTAGAAACTTTGATTCTTTGAATTAGTTTATTTGGCCCTAAAGGTTTGTCTACTTAGGCATCCGTTGTTCTTCACAAATATAAATATTTATAGATAAAAACAAAATTGCAGTTTGAAGATATCATTATTAAATTCATAATGAGTGTACAAATTGCTTACAATATTTTGTTTGACTTGAGAATTGGAAAAAGATTTATTCTCATTTTGGATTTTTGTTTCCACGGAAGAGGCATGGAAGAACAATGAGTAATGGATCACCTTCATTTTCAAAACTTTATTTCATTTAAGATGTCGTCAGAAAGAAGCCTTTTTTACCCTACTTTGAACTTTTTCATGTTTAATCAATATATCGTAGGGAACTCCCAAGGGGCATCGATGTTATAAACTTATTTTTTAATTTATAAAAAATCTTTGAAAATTACTCTTCAAGTTCAATGATTTCTTTCCTTCCACATCATATTTCTACCAATAAATTTGTTTGACTTATACATTGTTTAAACTACATACAAATTTAACCATTACATTCTTTAAACTAGATACAAAGTATTATGATGTATGCTTATGCTTCAAGGGTTTATTTATTATTCACTTTTCGAATCCTATTGATTATCAAAATATTTCAAAGCAAGATCCTTGTCTTTAGGGAAGAGGGGGTCTTTTGTTACCCATGTTTTTAGAAATTTATCTCACCATTATGTATATAACAAAAATGTTAATGTGAGATTTTCTTCAAATCTATTTTTTAATTTTTGGCATTTATAAGTTTTAAAGATATCAAGAATACTTTTGGTAATTGCATTTAATATATATAGAAAAAAATAAAAATAAAAATATTTTTTACACATTAAAATATGTTTTGAGATTGATAAGTATATTGAACAAGATGCTCTTAAAATGAAAAAGGTTATGCTCACGGTTGGACTATGAGAATACAATTTTTCATTGTTGACTATGGTAACAAATATAACATTTCCAAGATTATTATCCTCAAGCACGTGCCTACTCAAAAAAGAACAAATAACATAAAACTAAACCAGAAGGGAAAGCATATGAGCAACCATATTTGGAGAATGAAGATAACCAAAACGTTGCATATCAGCAAAAACTATTGTTTCAAAGAAGGAGAACATTGTATGTCTATAATTTTAGAATGGGGAATTGAATGTCTTTCCAAAGGATAGAATAAAGACAACAATATTGGCATTTTCTTCTCAACAGTGGTAGTTGTACATGAAAATGAAGGGAAAGACTTCACAAATCAAACATCTTTGATTCTGACATGGAATTGGTGCTCTCTATGAATCTTGATCCCTTGAGTTTTACATTATAATTAGTCATTATGGACCCTTCTTTAAGAGGGTGGCATCATGCTAAAAAGATTGAAGAGGAAAAAGTAGGATTTATTATTATTTTTCCAAGGGACATAAATGAAATGCACATTGTATATGTAACATTGCTCTTGTAAGTGCAAACATGTCCTAATACTACTTGAAACCCTAATATGTCTAAGTAAAGAAGTCATTGTAAAATTTGAACAACCTTATGTATTTAAGGGCGAGTCCAAGATAATCATGTTCTCTCATGATGCATAATTAGTGGCAATGAAAATATGTGAAAGAAACAATTCATTGACTAGAGATACTATTTCTTGTACTTTCTAGAGCGTAAACATTACTAGATTATGTTGGATATGAACTGAGAAAAATACAAAAGCATATGTATAAACAATGAATTGATAATTATGATTGAATTTACAATAAGGGGGATATATAAATATTCTTAAGAGGGTGCTTTTAATATCATTTAAAAGGTCATATATTGGTTAAGAAATAAGTTAAATATGTTATTTTCATTATCTTTTTATTTGATGTCTTATTTATTATATTTATATTTATTATGCTATTTTTTATTGTGTAACTTTTTCGTTGTCTTTAGAAATGGCTTGTCCTAAAAGAAATATCGGATGATTTCATATTCCATTGTGGAGAGTTATCTTGAATGTTCTAGATCATGGTCAAATATTTGTGAGGTTTGTTTTGTAGGGTAAGTGTCAGAGTTGCGAGATCTTTTAGTGTATGATGTAGGCCTCCTTCCCCATATAAATTGTATTCCTTCCCTTCCCATTTGAATTCTATAAATTATTCTTGGAGGTTTGTGGTATAGATTCCCAATCGCATTGACCGTTCTTCTCCTTATACCCTTTCCATCTGGGTGAGCAATATAGCATAGGATTACATTTGTAGTTCCAAACCTTGTGTTTGTATAGAAACTTCGAATGGAACCTTAGTATTCACTTGACCTCTTCACCATTAGTAACCATGAAATTGAGATCCTTTATATGATATACAAAAAGGTTTAGTTTTTATTTAGATTGACATCCATGAAATTGTGAGTTATACCTTTAGAGGTATACTTCCTTTGAATTTTAATGTCTTCGGTTCAATTTTTCCTATTATTTCTGCAAATGATATCATGGGTTGTTGGTCTTGAATGCTTTGGCAATTTCCATTTTTTGTTAAATGAGTCAAGTATATCTTGCTATAAATGGTTGCACTTTTTCTTTTTGTCCTCTAGTTGTTTCATTACAAACCCATGATTTTTCTTTCTTATGATTCTTCCTAGTGTATGTGATTGTTTCCAATGATATATTTGGTGATTTTTCATCCTTGACAAAGTATAACATGTCTTATTTCAATGGATACATCTACATACATTCCACTTATAATTCTGTGGTGATATAGGTGATTGGATGCACATCTATGACTTGGAACCCGATTCTTACCAGACATATGACAACTATTTTCCTTATTTTTTCCTCCTACATTGGAGTTGTTAATGGAGGTTTCTAATTCCCTTTTAACATCATATTTGTATGAATTGAATTTGTTTCATTTGTGCCTCGATGCCCATTTTCCTCCATATTATCTACATTTACCCTCCCTTCATCGTTGGGATTCCAAATTGTAAGTGTTCTCCTTTCTTAGATGTCATGACAAATATTTTGAATTTTTAGAATCCACCATTTTGGGTAGCTTTCACCTTGAATACACATTGTCATTATTTTTGCTTGACCATCTAAACTTATTTTCAATTACTTTTGTTTTTCATCTGTCCTTTTCCATTGTTGGGATGTTATGAATTTATAATTCATCACTTATGTATGGATTTAGTCCATATACATAAGTCAAAAGTACTTAATTGTTTGATAAATTTGAAATTCATGTCAGGACACTTCCCATTCAAGTGTGAATTCATCCACATTACATGTTTGTTGTATCTTGGTGAGTTGTGAAAATAAGTCCATATACATAAGTCAAAAGTACTTAATTGTTTGATAAATTTGAAATTCATGTCAAGACACTTCCCATTCAAGTGTGAATTCATCCACATTACATGTTTGTTGTATCTTGATGAGTTGTGAAAATAAGTCATTTTTTGTCACTGAAACCTCTTAAAGAAATCATTTTGTATCTATCCCTATTATAAGAGTACACCTTGGTCATAGAATTCCACCACATGTACCAAGTATATATGTTGCTTTCAAGATACATCAAAGCATACTTTAATTCTTCCTCATCGAAGTGAAATCATGTAAGTCAAATAATTCTTTTACCTTATTAATTGAAGCCAAACTTAGCTTTTCATCTCCATCAAATTTTAGTAACTTTACCTTTAATCTTATTGGGTATTTAACCATTGGTTGACATGAATACACCAGTGGTTGGTTGGAATTAACAATCGATAAGTTAGTGTGGAACAATATTGGTTGTAGGTTGGTTGCACCTAGAGAACTTGGTTGTGGGCTAGTGGTGCTCAAAGAAATTGGTTGCAGAGAAGTTGTATTTGGAGGATTTCAATTGGTTGAGGATTCATTATTCTTGAGGAATGTTTATGTTCTGTCTATCCCTACTTCTATTCTATCTATTTTTTTTTGTATTAATTTATTCTCTTATATCTATTTTCATTTTATCCATGCCTTGTTGCATTTCAACGATGTATGTAGCATTTTTGTGTTTGAGACTCTATTTCAATTATTTTTTTAGATCATCATTTTTTTTCTTATATCTTACATTAGATATTCCTACTTTTTATCCATTTTTTCTCAAATTTATTATGATTGTTTACAGTCTTTCTCTGTTTTCTCAATCCTTGAACTTACATTTTCACTTTTTCTAGTTATAGAAGGGTACTTTTTAAATCAATTTTTCGTATTTAATGGTTGTTTTACTATCTTAGAATTTTCTTATTTTTCAAAATTAGATGGTTGTACGGACTATATGAAACAATGCAGTTGTATAGAATGATACACTATACCAATGTATGGAATAGTAATTGCATGGATTACATGGGTGCACAGGGTTTTCACTTAGTGAAACTATGTCATAGTGCCTTCGTGTTGAATGAAGTTGTCATTGATGTCAAAAGGAGTTCAGTAATGACAAAGGAATAAGTGATGACACGATGGTAGGGCAAGTGATGGCATATGTAATGAGGATGGAAAGACACGTGAGAGGATCTAGCGGGGGGATCAAGTCTGATAAAACTAAATTGATTGATCTATCCATTGATTAATCGACACAGGGCCGTGGAGCTGCATTCAACTTATTTATCATAGGTTGTACGACTCACAATGTATCAAGAGAATAGATTGAGGACAGGAAAAAATATTCACAGAGTAAATGTGTGTGGAAAATAACATTCTGGAGTGCCAAAGTGAAGTTCTGTATTTGATAATTGATCAACTGACAAGGAGTATTCCATAAAATGATCGACAATTCATGGGATTTACGGAAGACAAATTGCGGAATCAATTTTCGATAAAAGTCGAAATACATACCCACAATTTGCAATCCGCAATTGCGGAAGGAAGGAATTTTCGATTGTGGAAAGTTCGTTGCGGAGCAATAATTACGGAAGCATTTTTCAAGAAAATTCAAAATGCACATATGAAATACGCAACCTGCAAATTGCGAAAGGAATAAGTTCCCACAAATTGCGGAAATGCCGGTTTGGAAAGCTAAATGCGAAAAAGGTCTGTTGTGGATATTTTGTTGCAGAAATGACATCATAGAAAAGTAATCGTGGAAGGTCACGACTGATAAATTAAATAAAGTTAAAAACAACAAACAAAGAAGCAATATTGAATTATTTTTCTTGTCAGGGAAGAGTCATGATGAAGATATGTGACTGTTGGATGAAGATATATGTTTGAGGGTGTAGAAATTGAACTCAAGTGATAGGTCAATTAAGCTCACAAAATTGCTAATCAAACATGCAAAATTCACACAAAAGGAGACTGAAATTGGAGCATAACGTAATCATGTGTTGAATAAGTGTACATAATCCAACCATATGAAGTAATAGGCTGCTCAAATATATAATTACATGAGAGATTAAAAAGCACTAGGTTGCTATTCGAACTGGTCAAAAAAGCAGGCTTACTAAATCAAGTCAAATCAACTTTCCAAATCTATGAAGATCCTCACAAATTGGATAAAGAAAGTGGGAAAGCTAATAAATGATGGAAAGACAACTCATTCATGCTTTTTTTTGGAGAAAATGAAGGAGGATGATGTGGGAAAAAAACAAGGCAAGTTCCCCTAGACTAGCTTTTCCTTTATGCCTTAAAACTGCTGTAAAGCAAGGAAACTTTCAGAAAATGAAGATATGCGCTTTTAGGAACCAAGAATAAAACATAGTTTTTAAATATATTTCCAAGATGATTCCAAAGCGCTCCATGACCCATTTTAGAAATTATTGACTTCTAGGAACATGTGGAAGTCAACTTACATAGAGAGGGAATCTAGGAATAAGACAAAAATGATTTAATTAATGTCAAATATTGATAACTATGGGTTGATTATTATAACACCCCCCCTTAAGCCTGACTTTAGGAGTAAATATCATAAAATTATAGGCCTAGAAACAAGTCTTAGTCACCCTTTTACATACTGCATGTCCATACAACCAAGGAAAGAGGCAAAAACCCTGTGGGAAAATCCTCCCTTAAACATGGACAAAAAACAAAATTTTGGAAATCTTGTTATCAATCATTCTTCACCACATGATCAGCAATCCCTAGTAGTGATTTGAGATTACTGAAGGTCTTCTCACATAATACTTTGGTAAAGATATTTGTTACTTGTTCTGAAGATGCATAGTAGAGTAGAGAAATGGTACCATCATGCACAAGCTCCCTGATATAGAGCATATGGATCTCAATGTGCTTGGTTCTTTTCCTTTGAACTGGATCAGTGGAGATTCGAATGGTGCTTTGATTGTCACAATAGATGACTGTTGAAAACTCTAATTCAAAACCACATTCTTCAAGTATCCCTTGCAACCACAAACATTGAGTAGCTTCATTTACAACTCCTCTATACTCTACCTCTGCAGATGAGAGTGCTATGGCACTATGTTTCTTACTTGACCAGTTGATTGGTCCTTCTGCAAGCATGAACACATATCCTGAGGTATACTTTTGGTCTGTGTTGTCACCTGCCCAATCACTATCAGTAAATCCAACTAGCTCTAAGTCAGATTTTGCTTTGTAGAAAATCCCATGAGTCCTTGTTCACTGATCAAATTTTAGGATCCGCTTAGCTACTCTCCAATGAATCTCATGAGGCTGATCCATGTATCTCAAAGCCACACTAACTGCATATGATAATTCAGGTCGAGTATGTGTAAGATAAAGAAAACACCCATGATCAATTTCCTATACAATGTATTATTTACCATAGGAGAAGAACCTACTTCCTTAAGCTTAACTCCTGAAAGGAATGGAGTCTTGCTTGGCTTGCAATATTTCATGCTGAACTTGTTGAGAAAATTTGAAGCATACTTTGATTGATGAACCTTGATTCCATGTTGGTATTGAGCAATTTTGAGACCCAAGAATTGGCTCAACAATCCCAAATATGTCATACAAAAGGTATGGTTCATTGCATCCTTCAAGGAGGCAATCTCTTTCTTTTAACTTCCTGTAATCAGTAGGTCATCCACATAGAGAAAAATAATCATTAAAGAACCATGAATCAGCTTCAAATAGACATTAGTATCAGAATTGCATCTAACAAAACTCAATGACAGTAGAAATCCATCAATCTTGGCATACCAAGCCCTGGGGGCTTGCTTGAGCCCATACGATGATTTCTTTAACCTGCACACTAAAGATGGATTAGATACAAAACATTCTGGTTGTTTCATATAATTCTCTTCATTCATATCTCCATTTATAAAGGCACGCACATCCATGTGATGTACCTCCCATTGACTTGAAGTTGCAATGGCTAGAGCTAGCCTTATGGAGTCCATCTTTGCCACTGGTGAAAAGGTATCATTGTAATAAATACCATGTAACTAAGAGTATCCCTTGGCTACCAATATTTCCTTATATTTCAAAGGTTAACCATCAGTAGCAAACTTAGTTTTAAAGACCCACTTACACTTCACTAGCTTTCTCCTTAGGGCGAGATCAACCAGTTCCCATCTGTTGTTCTTCTGGAGCGAGCTGAATTATTCTTTCATGGTTGTTTGACATCTTGGATCATGTGCTGCATCTTCATATGTCTTTGGATTAGAATATATCATCACATAACACTTTTCAGCAAAGAGTGGATATTTCACACAAAGGGCACTCTCAAATTGAGATCTAGTCCTCTTAGTGTCATTAGGATTTCCAGCTAGTTTCCCAGCTGCATGAATGGTACTTGCTGTCCACTTTGGTCTTATAGGGATGTTAGGATATGCAATTAATTCATCATTATCAGATATATCATAATCAGCAAACTCATTAGTCTCTTCACCTACAATCAATTGCTATGGTGGTGAAGAGGACTCTCCAACTTCAACTAATGCTAAAGGATCTTCTTCGAACTGAACACTTCTTTCAATGAAAGATTTGTTAGTGCTAAAGTTTATCAGCTTGTACCCTTTTGAATCTTCAAAATGCCAAACAAATAGGCACTCTTGGCTTTGGGGTTGCAAAGCCTTCCTCTTTTTAGTTGGAATTCTAGCCCAAGCCTTTGAGCCAAAAATCCTAAAATGGGCCACATCTGGCTTGTTCCCACTCCAAGATTCGAAAGGAGTCATACCATCAAGATGCTTATGTGGCACCCTATTTTGGATATAGGATGCACAGTTTATAGCCTCGGCCCAAAACTTTGGTGGCAAATTTTTAGCCTCCATCATGCAAGTTTCCATATCCTTCCGTGATCTGTTCTTTCTCTCAGCAACACCATTTTGTTGTGGTGTGTAATGAATAGAATGTATCTGGATACCTAGATATTTGAAATATAGGATGAAATCATACTTGACATACTCACCACCATTGTCATTTCTGAGGATCTTGAGTTTCCGCCCAGACTAGTTCTCAACCAAGGCTCTAAAGACTTTGAAAAGGTAAAAAAATTCAGGCTTATGCTTTAGGAAGTAAACACAACAATACCTGGAAAATTTATCTATGAAAGTGAGTGCATATTTGGCTTGAATAATGGACATATGAGGGAATGGACCAGCAATGTCACTGTGGATCAACTCAAGGGGTGCATAGGTTCTCTCATGACTAGCTCTCTCATACTTGTGTTTTGGGTGTTTTCCTAGGATACAACCTTGGCAGACTGCTTTAGAAAACTTGATCTTTGGTAACCCTATGACCATATCTTTGTCACTCAAATCAGAAAGATAATTTTAGTTAAGATGGCCAAATATTTCATGCCAAATCTTGCTTTCTTCATTAGCACGAGTAAGAAGAGCAGAGGGGTTTAAGTAGGGTAGGAAATGGGAAAAACTATATACCTTTGAAGTGTGATCAACAACACCTTTTGATATGAATTTACCATTCAAAATATCACTGATTTCAACTTAATTGGGGGAGGATATGAATTTATTTGGAGACTCGACGTGATTCATCTGATACACTGACAAGAGATTAGAGTCAAGACCTGGAACATACAACACATTATTGAAATTACCATGGTCAAGATCAATCCTACCCTTTCCCATACTGTTAGTTAGAGAGTTATCTCCCAAAATATTGGTGGACCTTTCGACATGTTAAGAGAGGAAAATATCTCCCTTGTCGAAACCATATGTCTAGAAGCTCCAGAATTAATGATGAAGCTAGGTGAGCTTGAGGTGCCAACAACCAAAACATATACTCTCTCCTTGTTTTTTGAATTTGATGCTCCTTCCCTCTTCTTTGAGCAACCATGAAGGGAGATGTTGTTATTCTCCAAGAGTTGGGTCAACATGTTAATTTTATATTTCATACAAGAGCTCTCATGATGATAGCCCTTACTGCAATATGCGCACTTGCTCATTTCTCCTTTGTTCTTATTCTTCCAGGGGTTCTTCTTGGAGCCCAAGGACTCTTCTTGAGACTTTGACTTGTATATATTTTTCTCAGGTGGATTTTTATCTTTTTTCTTTCTTTTTGAATCCACCTTTGAATCTCCAGCAACCAAATCTTGGTCTTTGGAAGGTTTGATGGTTCCCATCATCACCAATTTATCTTGCTCCTGGGTGAGGGATTCCATGAACTCAACAAGCTTAGGAATCTTCCAGGTTCGAGCTATCAATTTAGTGGCATGGAAGGTTGAAACAAACACTGAATAGTTAGGACCAAACTTAGAGAGAAAGGTCAAAACTAGTTGCTTTTCCTTCTTTTCAATCCCACATTGTTTTAACTACAAAACAAGGGCCTTAAACTTTGTAAAGTAGAGTTGCAATGATTCGAAGATACTGGGACTCAAGGAGATCAATTAATTATCGATTTGATGTCCTCTCATATCATCTGTCTTTCCAAAAATCTATTCAATATTCTACCACACCTCATTAGGAGATGTCAATGAATCAAGATGGAAGAGGAGGTCTCTTGAAATACTCAGACACAAAATACCATAAGCCTCATCCCTACTGTTGTGCCACTTGATTTTATTTGTAGTTGCATTAGGATCTGCCTCAATAGCCATGGTAACCTTGTATATACCTTTTTCTCTCAACAATATCTCCATCTCAGCTTTCTATTCGAAGAAATTGAATGGAGTCAAGATGATCCTTTGAGATTAGTCCATATCTTAGCTCCTGTGCCCTTCAGTCAACGGAATGCGCTCCCAGTCAGTGATGTTAAACCTACAATAATAGTTTAGAAGTAGAGAAATCAATATACAAAGGCTCTAATTCCATGTGGAAATTGAACCCAAGTAATATATCAATTACACTCACAAAATTGCTAATCAAACATGAAAAATTCACACAAAAGGAGACTGAAATTGGAGCATAACTTAATCCTGTATTGAATAAGTGTACATAATCCAACCATATGAAGTAATAGGATGCTCAAATATATAATTACATGATATATTTGAAAGCACTAGGTTTCTATTTGAATTGGTAAAAAAAGCAGGCTTACCAAATCAAGTCAAATCCCCCATAGGTGCAAAAAAGACTTTCCAAATCTATGAAGATCCTCACGAATTGGATAAATAAAGTGGGAAAGATAATAAGTTCTGGAAATACAACTCATTCATTATTTTTTTTGAAGAAAAGGAAGGAGGATGATTTGGGAAAAAAACAAGGCAAGTTCCCCTAGACTAGCTTTTCCTTTATGCCTGAAAACTGATGTAAAGCAAGGCGTCTTTTAGAAAAAGAAGATACGCACTTTTAGGAACCAGGAATAAACAAGACTTGATAAATATGTTTCCAGGATGATTCCAAAGTGCTCCATGACCCATTTTAGCAAGTATTGACTTCTAGGAACATGTGGAAGTCAACTAGCATAGAGAGGGAATCTAGGAATCTAGGAATACGACAAAAATGATTTAATTAATGTCAAATATGGGTAACTGTGGGTTGATTATTCTAACAGAGGGTATATAAACAATGCTTTAAAACTTAAAATAAGTGTCTCTATAAATTCAATTGGTAGATCAACTGATGTAGACCAGTCATATATAAAAATATCATACAAGGGAGGTTGGGAGGCTCTAGGGAAGGAAACAGGCCTACAAGGGGGTCGTATCCTCCTTCTAGTGGTAGCTGGTAAATAAGGTATCATAGCATCCTTTCAGCAACAACTGATAAAATAGGGTGTCGTATCATCCTTTCAGCAACAGCTGATAAAACAAGGGGTCGTAGCCTCCTTCTAGTAGTTCCTGGTAAATAGGGTGTAAGTACCATCCTTGTCTCTAGTAGCAAGAAAAAACTATTTGTAAATATAATTTTGCAGTAATAGGGTGTAAGTACTATCATTTCTTGGTCACTAAATCCATCATTGAACTACGGAGTGAGATCCATAGGACAAAGCTTCCAAGTATGGGCTCATACCATTGGCCAATTGAACTCATGTGGAGTGGCTTCGGATCCCAATATAAAAAAACATTTTAGGTTTAAATAGTTTTGGTTGGAGAATCCATACTTTGAATAAAGGATTAAAACCTAGTGGGAATATTTGAGGGAAGGGGATGATACGAGTATGTACAAATTCCAACAGAGTTAGAAGGGCCTGAAGTACAAGATAAAAAAGTAGAACAAGGAAGATTTCAGTAATATCTTCTTAGACAAAAATTGTTGGAAAATCACCTTCAAGACATCCAATTGTTAGGGACAAAGGAGGGTTATTCCGTGGAATTAAAAATGGATGAAATGAGTCTCTACTCAAAGCTAGAGGAAAGGGAAAAATATGAAGAAATCATTTGGCTTTAGAAATCTTGGAATCGATGGGTAAAGGAGGGGGAGAAAAATATGAAGGTTTTTCACCACTCAGTCATTCAGAATAGAATTCAAAACAAGATCTTCACACTCAAGAATGCGAGGGGAGAAAGGCTGGAGACCAGGGAGGAAATTGAAGACACTTTAAATATCCACTTCTTAGATATTCTAAGGGATCCTAGGTAGGATATACGGGTGGAAATAAGGATAACAACACGTCTCATCCCTTCCCTTGTTTCTAACGAACAAAATGAGCTCTTGATGAAACCCATAAATCTCAACGAAGTGGAGGAAGAAGTTTTCTAAATGAATGAAGGAAGTGCCCCAATGCTGGATGGTTTTACAGTGAACTTCTTCCATCACTTTTGGGATATGGTTAAGATGGATGTGTGGAGAATTTTGGAGGATTCCATGGTTTCCAAGCGAATCTTTCTAGCACTTAATACAAATTTTCTAACTCTAATCCCAAAAAATGAAGGATTAGACTCCCGTGACAAATTCAAGACCATAATCCTGTGTAATGTCATCTATAAAATTGTTACAAAGGTCATAGCTAATCACCTGAAACCCATCCTTTCGGGTCTTATTTCCCTTGAGCAGTTGGGTTTTGTGGAAGGAAGGAAGATTACTAATGGAATTATTCTGGTCCACGAAATGTTGCATTCCATCAAAGTCAAAAAACTCCCAGGTATGATGGTAAATTTGGATATTGCTACAGCTTATGACAAACTAAATTTGCAATTCATCAGGAAAATGCTAGCAACCTTTGGTTTTAGTCTGGATTGGATCAATTGGATTATGAATTTGGTGTCTTCATCGTTTTTCTCAATTCTCTTGAATGGTGTACCTTCGGGAATCATTAAATCCTCAATAGGTATGAGACAGAATGATCCCCTATCCCCATTTTTGTTCATTCTTATGGTTGAGGGTATAGGTAGATCCACTGTCACCTTAAGAGATAGTATGGAATCAGAGGGTTGATATTGAACTTAGGAGCTAGGAAGAAAACATATTAGGAGTTTGTTGAAGACACCAATTTTGATGGGCCATACCTCTATCCAAGAGGCTATACATTTCAAACATTTCTTGGAAGATTTTGGAAAAGCATTGGGCTTAGAGGTCAATGAAAAAAAATACCAAGTATTCTTCTTCAACATGCCTAGGATTGCTAGAAGAAACATCTGTCGGATCCTAGGTTTAAAGGAGAGCTCCCTTCTGTCCAAATACCTAGGAAACCCCTTAATTAATTCAATTACCAAAAATGACTCCTGGATAGTATGAAAAAGCGTTTAACAAATTGGACCCTGAGACCTTTAAATTTGGATAGCCGACTAGTGCTGATTAAAACTGTCCAATAGGCCTTGCCAGTGTATATTTTCACAACTATTTGGAGACATTTATATTCAGAATTTGCAACGAAAATTTCTGTGGAGAGGTCCTGAGAAACCCCAAAAGTGAGCTTTGGTTAAATGGGAAATTGTTTGTTCTCCAAATATCAAGGGTGGTATAGGTCTTAGAGATCCCTATAACTAAAATGCAGTGAGTGGGGAAAAACTTTGGTGGAGATGGTTTCCCATTCCGAGGAACCCTGGGATAAATTATGGAACTCCAAATATGCTAAAGGATAGGATAAACAAGATCTCATCATATTTTCTGAAGACATACCATGATCGTATATTTGGAGAATAACTTGGTTGGGAAGGAGTTTGGTTCATAATCATAGTTTATGGGAGGTGAGGAATGGCCAAATGACCAGGATTTGGGACTATTCATGGAAAGAACGTCCTCCATTGGGTCAAGGGAGGGAGTTTTATAATTTCTAGGAGGAATTCAGGGCCCAAGGTATTTCCAGGGGTAAGGATATATAGGGAGACTAGGAGGCCAACAATTCTCACATAATATGGGAACCAAGGAACTAATGGGAATGCCTCGACCCAGTGGAGGAAGTGGACAGTCTAAATGGATAAGATGGAATGAGGGAAATGACAAAATTCGATGGGGATACTCTCAGAGGGGTTACTTTACCCTAAAGGAATCCTATGATATCATGACGGAAAGAGGTTCTAACCCAGAAGATAAAAAGTGGGGAAAACAGTGGGACAAGTTTTTCTAAGCTAGTTTTGAAGGAAATAATCTTAACATGAGATAACTTAAAAAAAATTGGGATGGTTGGTTCATACTAATGCTTCCTCTGCATGAACTTGGCGAGACCTCTGAGCATCTCCTGGATTCCTTTACTTTTTCTTCCACCATCTCGGACTTTGGTGAAGATATTTTCCACCACTTAGACAAAGTGAGGAAAAATCCATCTGACACCTTGTCGGAATGGTCCAGTAAACCTTTCCAGAATCATATTCTCAATCGTTTGTGGGAAATCTTACCCCACTTTGTCATTTGGGAAATATGGAAGGAAAGGAACTCTAGAACCTTCTAGGGACAAGCTAACCCTGAAAGTAGAATTTGGGAATGCATCATGAGGAAAATGAAAGAGACGATTCATGTGGAGGTTTTGGAAAGTGCGGACTGGGAAATGATGGGGAGATAGGCTACCAATATGCAGGCTTGGGGTCTCTCTCTACTAGAGACTTCAAAAATCAACAGAATGCACCAGAAAAGGTTGACGCAAAGCAAGGAACAGTGAGAAAAAAGAAGAAAAAACAACATGCCAGGGGGAGATATGTTAACACAGGGGGTTGTTAGAAGGAATACTTTTTCATTAATGTCAAAAGGGGAGAAAATTAAAATTAAGAAATTGTTGCCATCATTGCCAAAGGGGGAGAATGTTGAATATGGTTTTCATTGATGTCAAAGGAGTTTAGTAATGAAAAGGGAATAACAAAAGACAAAATACTGTTGATTAAATTTTCATTGATGCCAAGCAGAGTCGGAAGAATTATACCGATAAGTTTCTATGGAGTGAATATGTGGAAAACCTAGATCATAAGAGATAGAAAGATCAATGGTCTATAATAGTTACCTCAATGCCAAGGTGCAATCTTGTTAAAACTGTAGGAATACTATTGCGGAAGAGATTTGTAGAATTCATGTTTGAGAATTTAAGAAAATCAGACCCACAATCCGCAATTGCTGAATAAGTTTTGTGGAAGACGAATTGCGGAAGCAGTTTCGAGAAAAGTCGAAAAGTAGATCCGCAATCCGCAATTACAGAAGGAAGGATTTCCCGCATATTATGGAAAGAGAAATTGCGGAAAAATCATTGTGGAAGGTTAAATGCGGGAAGGTAGTTGTGGAAATAAGCATTGCGGACACCACTTTGCAGAAATATCGTTGCAGAAAGGGAATTATTTAAGGTCGTGACTGATAAATTTAAACAGAGTTAAAAATTAAATGGAGAAGTAAGGAAACATATTTGATGAATATGAATGTCTTATGAAGTGATGTGTCTGATGAATAGGAATGACTCCAGATTGAAAGGGTGCAACTGTGAAACTACAGAATGAAGATATCCGCTTGAAAAGAAAGATGATTGATGTATTTATAAGCAATATTTTGAGTTTAGAAAATATGTCTCTATAGTCAAGATCTATATAACAACATCAGAAGGAATATACCAAGTAAGTAATGAGAAACCAGTGACAGAACTGAAGACATAAGAAGATATTGAAGTTTGATAAAAACATATTAGGGTGGCAGGGTGGTTCTAGGGAAGGATAAATTCCTGCAATGGGGTTGTATCCTCCTTCCAGTGTCAGCTGGACAATATGGTGTCGTAGCATCCTTTTAGTAGCAGCTGATAAAATCAAGGGGTCATAGACTCCTTCCAATAGTTGCAGTAAATAGGGTGTTGTATCATCCTTGTATGTAGAAGCGGACATAAACTATTTGTAAATATAATTTTGTAGTAATAGGAAGTATTGGTGGTTTTCCCAAATGGGCTTCCACGATAAATTTTTGTTCTGTGTATCATGTTGATCATGTGTGTTAATGAATAAGTTAAAAGTGCTTTTAATTGTTAAAAGTTATCAATACTGATTCACCCCCCCTTCTCTCAGTATTGTCCAAGATTCCAACATTGTGATTCTATGAGATCAAACTTGTAACCTACACTTTAAGAAACACTTCAGAAGACTATTTCAATTAGCACAATCAATCACTACTTCGACACTGAGCACATTCGAGAGTGCTTCACACCTGGGTAGACTCCAGTGGTGAGCCACTAGCTTCATGTCAATGGCCTTAGGATTTCTTTAGAAACTCCATTACTTCCGGTGATTCAATGAAAGTATCTGAGAGATATTGGATTCCTGGTGTGGTTTGATTCCATGTGAAATTTTATTCATAGTTGGATCTTGCAAACAAAAAAATTCCTCACAAATTGTTATCTGAAAGATTCCAGAGAGATAAGAAAATTAATGTCGAAAATGATACATAAATAAAACTCTAACTGAACAAATTTTATTCATCCAAATAGGTCCATTGTGTTGGCTATCCAAATATATTACAATCATAAAAAAAGAAAAAAAAATCTAGTGAATGCATTCAAATTGGTTACATGTGTTAGGCTTAGACCAAGGAAAAACCTGGCCATATTCACATATATCCATCCCAAATCCTAGAAAATGGTCATGAATTGACTAAGTGAGGTTAGGTGCACCATGAGTAACCGTAAGGAAAGGCATGGATGGATTTTTAGGAGAAAATATAGAAATATGCTAAGGCGATTAGTCACAAACTTGCCAAACTCGCCATTAAGCAACTTGTCAATCCTAACTCAAAGAGAAAAGAAGGAAAAATATGCTAAATCTCATAAAAGCTACATCAAAGAACTTTAGCCTCGAAAAGAATGTATAAAAGAAGAAAGAGATTGTTCATGGTGAAAAAATATCTTGTGGTGGTCAAGTATGTACAAGGGAGCCCCACTTACATAGACTAAACACCTAGAGTGCTAATAAAGCATATAATAATTTCAAATAAAGTAAAATTATTCTAATGTTGACCTCCACTATAAATGGATATTTGATTTATTTTTAGAAGAGCATCAACACAAACACAAGCATCTACACAAACCTCTGCTAGAGGCTCTTTTCCTTGTAATGCACCCTTGAAATAATTGATCTGATCCAAACCACTATAACTTTCAAGATTATCTTATAGATGAAATTACATAACAAGATGAGCCTAAAATCATCAAATGATAATGGGAAACCACATTCAGGGATAACTATCTAAAAGTGGAATTGAAGCTACTAGGCATTCTTCTAGGCTCCTTAAACTCCTCCACTACCTTTAAGAAATGGTCACCAATAAGATCGATGAAATTCAAAAAAAACTTGACTTTCAACCATATTGGTTGGAATCTTATCCCTCTTAAATGTACAAATAATTTCCTTGAGTTCATCCTTGCTCACTCGATGAAAGAGAGCCTGATTCTCTTCTTTCTCCACCACCATAGGAAATAGTAATGCCACAAGTCATACTAGTAACACCTCAACCAAATTATCTCTCTTGAAATCTTTTAATAAAGAGTCAAAATGGTTTCTCCCTAATCCCGTGAGGTCATAAGATACCAAAATCAATTACCCCTACTGTTGCTAGTTCATAGAATCTCAGAATTGACTACCCTTCTCCATTTTTCAATTCTCAGATAATATTGAAATTCCACCAATGTATTGCATAACCTTGAAAATATTTTGTATTATGATCACCTGCAATGAGCCATGGTGCCCTACTCTTTAACCACAATTCAATCTCATTACCCCTTAATAGCTTATTCCTCCTCTATTCTAGACCTATAATTATTTATTAACTACCTTCATCAACATAACCCTCCTAAGGATCTTCAAAAAAATATTCAATCTATTTTTCAATATTTTACAAGAATTAGTCCCTCTAATGATGAAGTTCCTTGTCCCACTCTAAAACTTTCTCTTTAGAGTGTGGAGAGTTTACAAATTTACTACTTGCACTTTCACGTACATCCACCTTTATATTGTTCCATTTTTCTTAAGAAAATTCTACAAATCCTATGAGTCCTTCGACCATCTTGACTTATATTGAAATGGTTCTCTTAGATTTGCTTCTCTATCCCCAATATGTAAGAGGATTGGGAAGTTATCTGAAAACTACAACAAAAAAAAAAAGAAAAAATTCTCTCCACAAACTGAACCACATTTTTGTGACCTAAAAATATGTCAACAATATTTCCAACCACCTCCATCCCAGTATAATTATTGCACCATGCGGGACGAATTTGACTAGGTTCAAAATCAACCCAACTGGCCTCCTCAAAATTATCCACAAAGAGTTGTGCAAGCCAGTCCTCTCGAGCATATGGCCCAAAAAATTCCTCACGACCAATTGTGAGAGTAAGGTCCTCTCTTATAGTGAGATTATTCACCTTGAGACAATTATTTGTAAACAATTCATCCCATAATCATTTGTTTCTATCAAATGGTCCATATATATTTATAGTCAAGAATGTGTTTTCCAATCTTTTACAATAGATTTCCTAACATAGTCCTATGATGATTGCGAAACATTTAGACAAAGAGAATCAACCAAAAAGAAATTGAATGACAACTTTCATCTATAGAAATAGAATTTCCCATTGAATCTTTGATGGCATTTAGGCCCTACTCCATCCAAAATTCAAGTGGGAGCCATAGTAATTTGATCTAGACTGAGTTATTGGAGGAAAATTCCTCTCTAGGCTCAAACTGGGGATGCCAATTATTTAAAACCAACATATTTTTATCCAAAAACCAACACTTATGGAGGAATTTTCATGCATCCTCCTTTAAGTTACCTAAAGTAGAAACCTATCCAATCATAAAACAAAGATGAAAAATAAGGTAGTAACCCACCACTAACACCTAGAAATAATGCAATCAATTCAAAATAGTTTTCAAACCAACTCTTTGTCCCCATAATGTTACCATCAACGCTTGATCTTCAATGTTAGGAATCTCCATAATGCTTATATCGTTGTAGATGACTAAAGCTATTCCACCACCCGTGTATGTAATTACCTCATTTCACTTTCTCGAGGAAGAGGGGGAAGAGCGGGGAAAAAACTATTGAGCTTAGAAAATCTATCCTAGCTGTGACAAAACCCTAAGAGTGGTTAGAAGAACCATTTATTTTTAATGTAACAAAACTACTCTTGAGTAGAGAGACCAAATGTGTGTCACACTTACCATCCCATGTTTTGACTAGTGGCTTTTAGATAGTTTCATATCATGTTGCAATGGCACCATCTCTACCCTAAACATTCTCTATAGATGAGGTGTCTTCTACTTCAAATTTGTTAAATGCTATATTGGGTAGAACATTAGGCTTAACACTCTTCATCAATCCTATGTTGAATATTTTTACATATGTAAACTATTGTTCATCACAAAACCCCTTGATTTAAATAAATGTTTATTAATGATTTGATTATTATGCATTCTATTTCTAAACATAAATAATGTAACTACTTCATACAAATAATTGGCATGCCACCTAAAGAGACCATAGTAATGTCCTTAAAGATAAGAGAATCTTAAAATCACCACATTATACATACTTATAAATAAAAAGAGAATCAATGATCATCCTACTACATTCAAAGTAAAGGTCAAATGACAAATTAGTCATAAGCAATCAAATCCAAGTCAAATAACAAATTAGTCATAAGCAATCAAATCTAACTCATTTAAATTAAATGAGTCAATAAAGTAAATTCATTAAAAAAAGGCTTGAAATCATTTAGAATGACCAATCATATCATAATATCAAGTAAAAAAAATACAACTCATAAATATTTAAAAATCTGAAAAACCCTTATCCCTTTAAAAGTTCATTGAAAACTTTAACTTACAACCACCATAAAAATAAAGCAAAACACTAAATTTAGTAAATACAACCAATAAATATTTAAAAAACT
Organism: Pseudotsuga menziesii; assembly: GCA_001517045.1. Classification (NCBI taxonomy): domain Eukaryota; kingdom Viridiplantae; phylum Streptophyta; class Pinopsida; order Pinales; family Pinaceae; genus Pseudotsuga; species Pseudotsuga menziesii. The sequence continues at coordinate 121,442 of LPNX010058517.1, forward strand.
TAAAAACCCTTATACCTTTAAAAATCCATTGAAAACTTTAACTTCTACCCACCATGAAAATACAGCAAAACACTAAATTTTGTTAACAATTTGTTAGTAATTCCATTACATGGAAAGTATTTAGTCATATTGTTGATACTTCCATTATATAGAAAATCATATTATACACCACTCAATTTGTTGTAACCTAACAACTTATCATAATTACAGGATTATTTTCTTGATTCTAAGTGTATCCCAACTTAAAAATGAGTCAGTGTATCCAATGTCATAAGAGTTTCAGGCCAATCACAATTTAAGTCGGACTCTTTTGAAAGGTAAATTACCATTTTCTATTTTAAAATTAAAATAAAAAATATTTTATAATGTTTTCAATAATAATAAGAAACACATTTTACATATTTTCATTAATAAAAAAACATTTTACGATGTTTCCATTAATAAAAATTGCAATTTCGATGAAAGCTAATTGACATAATTAAATGAGAAGAAAACAGAAACCCATAAAAAATTATTGAAAATCTCTTACACATAGTTATTAAAAAAAACACAATATTGCCCAAAAAAAAGGCTGGTGATGCCGTATAGCCCATTGTTCTGTCCATCACACTCGGCTTTCACTCTGTCGACATTAAAAGTCAATAAATTATAAAAGTTGGTTCAGAAAACAAAGCAATATAATCCTGTAACCCAGAGATATGGGAGTTGTCGAAATCGGTTCAGAAAACAATGCAATATTATCATTTCTATAACCCGGAGATCCAGTGACATAAGGGAGTTGTCACTCTAATTGAATGTTTATGTTTAGAACTTGGTTCCGACACAACTGTGTAAAGACTTTGACTGCTCACCGCTTGTCTGTTAACTGATCTGTCTGTACTGTTGTCTTCTGCCTATGCCTATTTAAATCTCTTCCCCATGAGACATGCAGAGGAGAACTTCCATTCATAACAGCAGAAGAGATTGTGGAGTCCAAACACAGAATGGTTCTGCAGTTGTTATCATGACCACGGTTGCTGTATTATTGATTCGATGGTTACTGTTTTGGCCTACAAATTTGTCACTGCCCCGTCTGCTTATACTTCCTTTCGATTGTTCCCACTCGCTCTTCATGTTCTTCTTATCCAATATTATCATACTTGCAATTACTTTCATCACACACTTCTGGGAATTGCCAAGGAATTCCGACGGAGCTACCGCTTATAAATCTTCTCCACGCGAAATCGGGCAGGCTTCTTGTCAGAATCATCATGTGATTCGTTTTGCGAGCAGGAAACTCCTAAATCCGACGATGGCCAGCCTAATGACCAGAATAATTTTATTTGCACTCACGAGTATGCCGGTGCTACTGAAAACCATAGATCTAGGGTTGATAACTTGGTGCAGCGTGTGGAAGTTCCGGCGGTTATAGAAGACAAAAAGTACAATGAATTGGCTTCCATGATTGATGAAGATTTTAACAGGACAGTGGAAGAATTCATAGCCGAATTCAAAGGCCAATTGCATCAACGGTCATTCTCTCGCTGCAGGGACGTTCCGACTGTTAAAGATAGCAAAAAGAGCAATGATTTGGCTTCCATGATTGACGAAGATTTTAACAGGAAAGCGCGAGAATTCATAGCTCAAGTCAAGCGCCAATTGCATCAAGAGTCTTTCTCTCACTGCAGGTTGCATCCATGATGTTGTTGAATATATATATGTTGTGAAGTGGATTAAATGTATATATGATAGGGAACCTATGTACATGTTTTTTCTGTTGAGATAATGGTTCATGCGTTGATTGTTTCCCGTCTTCAATTTCGATCTTGTATTCTAGTATATTATGGGCAACTTTTTTGCAGGAAATTTTATGGGCATTCACATGTTTGATTCGCCTGTTCTTTATTCAAAAATTTAATCTTACAGTAATTCAGCTGCCGGCTCTAAAAGTCACCTTGATCCAGTAATTTCTATCTTAAAAGAATCGATCTTTACCTCTGCAAGAAATGGATACGTTTGGGCTATTACCAAAAGGAAGGATTCTTGTGAGATTCACGTTTCATCTTGTTGTGAAGTTCCATAATCATAGTCATATTGTTTCTTGAACATTATGTTGACAAATTAACAAATCTGTTCTACCTTCACCATTACTTGATAATTTGATAATTCTCAATGACGGAATAGCAGCAAAGATAGAAGTCTCTTTGCTTCCAATAAACAAATCTTTTAAGCAGGTGAATTAAGCTATTTTTTTAATTATATTTATAGACATTTTTATTTGAGATTTGGGTGGAGTACTGTTTATGCTTTTATATTTATAGTTTATGCTTTTATATTTATAGAGCATGACACAAATGGTTCAAAATTCGAAATAAACTATTATTAAAAAAAGAACTTAAAAAATGACTAGTAGTGGCTGATGAATGATAACTGGTATTAATGCATGGATCAGGCATAGTGATAAATGGATAACGGGCAGTTCATGACACATAACTAGAAGAATATGAAATTAATAGAAAAAAATATATAAAAAATAACTGTTAGCTGATCAATGGAGAATATTAATGTTCATGATAACATATAGCTAGGGATAACTCACAGTTCAATGCTTTAACTGAAGAAAAAATTTCCAAATGTTAACTCAAGAAAAAATTTCCAAATGGTTTTTCATTTCATAACTATCTCTTAACCATTTGATCTAGGCCTACTATCTCTTAACCATTTGATCTAGGCCTTTTTATTTGAGATTTGGGATGGACTAGAACCTATGTTTTTTCATTTACTTTCTGGGATAAGATAAAATATAAATATAAATAGAAAAAGATGCAGTTTGAAGATATCATTATTAAATTCATAATGAGTATACAAATGGCTTACAATTATTTCTCTACCCAGGAGTCCACCTTTTTTCTCACAAATATAAATATAAATAGATAGAAACAAAGATGCAGTTTGAAGATATCATTATTAAATTCATAATGAGTGTACAAATGGCTTACATTTATTTGTTGTTTGACTTTAGAATTGGAAAAGATTGAATTCTCATTTTGGTTTTTTTGTTTCCACGGAAGAGGAATGGATGACCAATGAGTAATGGATCACCTTCATTAACAAAACTTTATTTCATTTAAAGATGTGGTCAGACACAAGCCATTTTTTACCGACCTTGAACTTTTTCATGTTTAAGGAATATATTGCAGGGAACTCCCAAGAGGCGTCTAAGAGATATATTTTTTACTTTATGGATAATTTTTGAATATTAATTTTTAAGTTCAATGATTTCTTTCTTTTCACATCATATTTTTACCAATAAATTTGTTAAATTTTTATCAATAAATTTGTTTAAGGGTTGGTGCAAGTTAATGTTTGTTATTTATGATGCGTTTGTTGCAATGGACTTTTGGAAAACAGAAATCTGAATGTTAAAAAGCAATATTAGAGACACCTACACAACGTTTTAGAATATGGAATAAGAATATGAAACTTAGAAAATTGGATAACCTTTGGAATATATAACTTTTATTTATGGAAACTAAGCATAAATCCTCAAAAACGAGGTTCTTTTAAGGTTGGTATATTATTTCTTTCCCAAAAAATAATGAATATGTTCACATTGGTCCACGCATTTAGTATGCAAATGGTGGAATTTTGTGAAAAAATTATATAGACTTGTAGATAATAGGTGTGTCTAGTGCAACATTATTTTTCCACACACACACACACACATATTAAATTATGGAAGTTAGTGAGACCCTAAAATGACAAGGTCGAGCATTGGTCCATGACATCTTGGTCTTAACATAGTGAATGAATGATTTTTTTTTTAGGATGGAGGTCCTTGTGTTTTCTTGTGCAGGTTCTTTTTTATTTTCTAAATAATTTAACCAATCAAAAGTTATAGCTGAAGAAAATAGCCTACCTTTTGTGTTAGATTGATGTTAGCCCATTTAAAACTAAATAGAAAATAGAAAAAGATAATAGATTTAAGTAAAATTTATATATTCAGAATCTACAGACATAGTTACACAAGTGTGTAAATTTTCATTAGCCGTGGACAAGCGTGGCATATGTAAAATCATGCACGAAATAGGAGAAGTGGTACAAAACATGTTTTCTATCATAAGACAGTTCAAGCCACTTGGTTTGGCAACCCGAACCTAAAACCAAATAAGCCAATTCATCCACCATGTAGGTCAGAAAAAAGGTGCTCGCCAAAATTCAAAATTTAAAGTAGCGCATACATGTAGTTTAAAAAATCAACGTGTATGCACTAAAAGCACGATCACGCTTCTGAGTGTGTACATGTTAAACACGCGCGCGCACATCTGTTTAGTATTTGAAACTTTGCTTTGTTTTTATTTTCAAGCATCTCAACCCCTCGACCCCCCCTCCCTAATTGTAATCCTCCTCATCCCCTATTTTCCTAACCCTCTTTCACTTTGTCCATGTCTCTCCCTAACCCTCCATTCCCCCCCCCCCCCCCCCCCCCCCCCCCCCCCCCCC
>LPNX010058519.1:0-19233 GCA_001517045.1 Pseudotsuga menziesii
AATGCCCCCAATTATGGTGGGAGGGACAGTGTGGGTGGAGGGGACATCGGCCCCATGTATGACATTAGGGGAAATGTAAGTGGATGGCCCACTGTCCCCCTATGTGGCAGGAAGGGTAGTGTGTGTGGAAGGGCCACTGCCCCCGTGTGTTGTAAGTGGGTCGGCTTGGCTGGTCACTATGGGTGGTTGAAACTGACTAATGACAGTTTGCATGAGTGTGCTTGGGCCACCTGCAAGGTTGTTGGTGACCAGTTATGGTGTGGACATGGGTCCACTTGCTATTGTTATGCCGAAAAATGGATCTGGATTTGCACCAGCCATGGGGCTTGATGGTGCAGTATGGAGGCCTGGTTCAGACTTGTATGAGTCTGAATTTGAATCAGAGGCTATGTGGCCTTCTGATGGTGTGCGAGGTCATCGAGAATAAGCTTGACGGTGTTGGTTCACCTCTTAAGCGTGAGGAAGAGCGTGGGGGATCAATTGTGTTAGATGTTTATCAAACTGGTGGGAATGACATTTGGACCCTAGTTTCAATGGCTTCCTATTGGCTGTAGGTGGCCACTCGGCCACCAAGATTGCCAGAAGATAGCGCTTGGCTTTTTCCTCACAGGCATTTCTACTCAATCGGTGGGGGTCATTTCCCGTTTCGCTTGGAAATTCCTCTCAGTGGCCAACTACTTTGAGGTTCCCATGGTACTCCTCCCAGTGAGTTTCTGGGCAGAGCCCAAGTACTTCCCATAGTTGAAGTAGTCAGGGACTTATGTCCTCAAACACTGTAGATTGTTTGAACTTGGTGTAAATTGATAAATTTTAAGGCTCTCTCAGCATCATGAAGTGAGTTGGGTTGATTACTTGGTGTGGTGTATTTGTTTTTCTATCTTTCTAGTATCAGGTGGTTGCAAATGGTTTATGATTTCATCATATTGTGGCAGAGTTCATATCATTGGTGTGCATGCAATAAATAATCAGAAATTTGTAAACAAATATAGTTTTTAACCCTAAATGTTTATGGACTAACTAGATGAATACCTCACACTGATATTACTCTTCAACCAAGAGAAGGTGCTGGGATCTCAACACAATGGGACTAATCCCATCCATATATCCACAGGTCACCTCCCGGATGCAAGGTTGGTCAACAAGGAGGACGCTTAGCACCGTGAGAAGCCCTCCTTCTCTACCCCCACTACCTTCTAGGTCATCTAGTTTTAATGGTTTAGAACAATGTTCAATGAAGGGCCTAGGACTATACAAGCCTTCCCTTCGTCGTATCCCAGAATACCCCGAAGGGTGATGATTAGGTAGAGGAGGAAGGGTAAGTAAGACTATTAATTTTAATGTCAATTTTAGTTAAGCTACATTCATTAAGCCATTAAAATTTGTTTGGAATTTACACATTGTTTGTTCATAAATTTGCAATAAATTAAAATAGAAACTAAAATTGAACTATAATGTTGTACAAAGGTAGCTGAGCTGCACTGACAGTCCCTATTAAACTGAAATTTAGCCTTTGATTGACAAACCGCACGTTTCGGGTCAATTCCAGCGATGGGGTCACAAAATTTTTCCAGAAACGAGCGAGGGGGTCGCACAGATTTCACAGACAGAAGCAGTCTATGTTTCTGAGTGAAGTCACACCTTTTGAGGGTTTAAGGGTGACCTGGTCACGCCTGTTAGGCCAAAAAGAGTGACCTCATCCCCTGTTCAGGCCCGATAAGTGCGACCTGCCCTGGATTTGGGGTTTTTCTGATCCAGAGTTAGATCCAGCCGACAGTAACCTATACTGTGGCCAAACAGACTCGGATTTGCCTTGCAAAGGCTTCGGCAATAATAAAAATAGGAAATAAACTAGATTTAACCTAGATCTGACAGGAAATTTTAAAAACTAGGGAATAAATGGAAAAAACTTGAAATTTTAAAAATCTAGACCAAGGATCCTATGGGATTGACCTGGTATGGTCGCCAGTTCTATAGCAGGGATTTCTCCTTACTACAGGGCTAGGAATGGCTCCCTTCTGTCTATAGGATAGAAGGGTATGTTCCTGCATGTGAAAATCCTAAAAAGAAAGCAGAATGGATAGAAAGCAAAGACAGAAAGAAAATAGTGGCCGTGAGCCCCTCTGCAGACAATGTTAGGGATTCTCCTTGGCTACCTGCAAACAACTATTAAGCAAAAAAAAACCTACAAAACATGTTAATAGACAAACCTACAAACAAACATGGGTCAGAAATAAAAAACTACTAAATAAAAATGCATAAACAAAACAAGATGCTACCTCCTTTGGTGAAATGGGCGACCATGCCCTGGCTGGAAGGAAGCACCTCCCTATCTCACTCAACAATGGATGAGGAGCTATGGCTCAATGGGGAGAATGGATTGAGGAGAGAGGGATGTGGGTGGCTTAAGAGGTAAAGGTGTCTCAAGGCATCCACAGGTAGCATAACAATATGCAAGAGAGGTGCGTTTTAAGAGTGACCCCCCACCCTCCTTTTATAGATTTTTTGTGGTTTTAGGATTTTAAGCCCTTGGTCCAGGATTTAGCCCATTTTTGGGCTTTTAGCCCCTTTCACCCTAACTTTAGCTCCTTTTAGGGTTTTAGCCCCTTTTGGGGGGCTTTAGCTCCTAGGAGAGTATTTTAAGCTCCTTTTTGGGGTTTTTAATCCCTTTTCTTCATTCTTAAGCCTTTTTTAGGGTGTGGGGGTCTAATGGAGTGATATGAGAGTCGTGAAATGGTGTCCTTGGGTGGTGTAGGTCATGGAGAGCTGAGTGAGGGATTTTTCAGGTTAACAGGTGTAGTCCCATTGTGTTGAGAGCCCAGCACCTTCTCTTGGTTGAAGAGGAATATAGGTGTAAGGTAGTCATCTAGTTAGGCCATAAATATTTAGGGTTAAAAACTGTATTTGTTTACAAATTTCTTATTATTCATTGCATGCACAATAATGATATGAACTTTACCACAATATGATGAATTCATAAACCATTTACAACCACTTGATACCAGAAAGACAAAAAAACAAATACACCATACCAAGTAATCAACCCAGCTTAGTTCATGACGTTGAGAGAGCCTTAAAATTTATCAATTTACACTAAGTTCAAACAAATTTGTAGTCTTTGAGGACATAAGTCCCTGACTACTTCAACCATGGGAAGTACTTGGGCTCATCCCAGAAAATCATTGTGAGGAATACCATAGCAATCCCAAAGTAGTTGGTCATTGAGAGGAATTGCCAAGCGAAATGGGCAACGACCCCCACCGATTGAGTAGAAACACCTATGAGGAAAAAGCCAAGCACTGTCTTCTGGTAGTCTTGGTGGCCGAGTGACCACCTACAGCCAATAGGAAGCCATTGAAACTGGAGTACAAACATCATTCCCATTAGTTTGATAAACATCTAACACAATTGATCCCCCATGCTCTTCCTCACGCCTAAGAGGCGAACCACCACCATTCAGGACATTAAACCAATAGCGTCAAAACCATTCTCAGTGATCTCTCATGCCATCAGAAGGCCACAAAGCCTCTGATTCAGATTCAGACCCATACTAGTCTGAACCAGACCTCCATACTGCACCATCAATCCCCATGGCCGGTGTAAATCTGGATCCATTTTCTGGCATAACCATAGCAAGTGGACCCATGTCCACATCAAAAACTGTCACCAACAACCCTGTAGGTGGCCCAAGCACAGTCATGCAAACTATCATCAGTTAGCTACCACCACCCATAGTGACCAGCCAAGCTGGCCCACTTACAACACATGGGGGCAGTGGCCCTTCCACACACATTGCCCCTCCTACCACATAGGGGGGTATTGGACCATCCACTTACATTGCTCCTACTATCATACATGGGGGAAATGTATCCTCCACCCACACTATCCCTCCCACCACAATTGGGGGCATTGGCCCATCTACAATGGCACAACCCATACCCCTAGTTATGCAGGTACATTATGCACCTGCAAACCCCACCACCATCCCTTCCCCATATCACATCAACTTGGGGTACAATCTGCCTTTCATGGCTTGTCTTAACTTACCTAATTTGGCTCGATTGACAAACGAACCCATTTTCCATCAAGCTTTTTGGCCTCCAATGCCAACTAAGCTGCCATCAAACATCCCCAAGTTTGAAAGCAAGGCAGGGGAATGTCCCTAGAACCATATTATGACATTCCATTTATGGTGCTCATCCAACAACATCGTAGATAATTCCATCAAGCTCGGGCTATTCCAACGCACCCTTACAGGTGTCACAGCCAAATGGTGCATTGAGCTACCACATGTGAAATATCCAGATTTTAACTCCTTAGCTTTCATGTTCCTGCAGTATTTCCAACTCCCCGTCAGATATGACAAAGGGGTGGAGATCCTGTTATCCTGTCGCCAAAGCACTGCGACACATATAACTGACCACATCCATGAGTGGCAGAGATGTTGTAGCTTGTGTAAAATCCAACTTGATGACAGGATCTTCTTGGATTGGTTCCTCAAGACCTTGCTCCTGCCCATAGCAAAAGACGTCGCATCTAAACGTCCCCAATCCAAAGAGGAGGCCATACTAAAAGCCCAATAGTTTGACCTTATCTACACCTAGTGGATATATGTACACCGTCATTCTAAATTCCACCTGTTCAAGCACCTCCTACCGGGATGCACCGAGGGCATCTCATGCTGCAGATGACATCATAGGCTCGGTCTCCCAATAGCCACAGCACCGTCTGACACCACCTATAGTTCCACAAAAACCAAGCAACACTGCTAGTGTTTCCTACCAAAACCAAACTCTAGATTATGCCAGAATGATGTCCCAATCTGGAGCAACAACATCTTACGCATAACCTGTGCCACTACAGCAGGCTTAGGCCATGGCTTTGCCAACACAGCAGTATGCAGGGAAAATTCCCACATTTGTGGCACCGTAACCCACCCAAATCTACTATGCACCACCAGTACAGGCGGTTCAATCCCTCGCCCCTACTCCACCCGCTCTGTTGGGACAAGTATTTTCACAACAAAACCGTCCCAACTAGCCCACCCCCAACAATCAACAAGGGAAAGCTAGAAATAATCAGCCCCAAAACCAAGCCAATAACCAACCGCAGGGAGGTGATAGACAACCAAACCCTCCAAACAATACCACAGCAAACCGACCTACCCAAAACCCCCCACGACAAAATGTACCAAGATGAAACACCCCATTGTGCACAAACCAACCGTGCACACTATGTGATGTTTATGGGCACTACACATTCGAGTGTCCCCTCATGGGTCGAGCTAAGCATGCCATTTAGAACTAGGTTCAACAGGATTCCAATGCTACAAATCAAGCCCAACCCAACCCAGCACCACAAGGACCTCCTCCTATGGTGCTTCAAAACCTGCTACCAGTCCAAGGGTTGGTGGAAACCACACCCCTCCCCAACCCAATCCCAACGCTTCGGGGGCACCTCCCATGGTCGAAACAGGTGTTCACCACCTGCTAGCCATGACGACTAAAGATGTCAACATGCAAACCAAACAGAATCAGTACGGTACCACCACTGAACCCGCTGACAATCAGCAGCATCAACATCCAAAATAGTCAACCTACCTCTTTAGTTACCCCCCCGTACATAGGATTTCCAATAATACCACGGTTAGAGATGCAGTCAGCTATAGCATTATGGATGATTTGGCCCAAACACCAACCACCATGTCTGCTCTTGAGGTACTTAAAATGTGCCCAATGCAACGAAAATCCTTACTAGCCACCCTTGGGGCAGTAGACCCCTCTGACTCTAAGTTGATCACATTCGAAACAGAGAATGGAGAACCACGCATGCCATCCACCATCACCTTCCAAATCCTGGTGTCTATCAGGAACCTGGTTGTGCACTGGTGCATAGTGGATGAGGGGGCATCCATGTGCGTTATGTCCACCTTGGTTTGACAGAAACTTAGATCACCAATTCTGCAACCATCCTCCATAACTTTATGGGCTTATGATGGACATCCCACTAAATCCCAAGGAATCCTCCCCCATGTCCCCATCACATTAGCCAAGAAGATAGTGTTGATTGACATAGAGGTCATCAACGCTCAACTGCACTATAACCTTCTCCTCATAAGAAGTTATATGTATGCCATGAGAGTGGTCACATCAACTGTCTTCCATCTCATGAAATCCTTACTAGCCACCCTTGGGGCAGTAGACCCCTCTGACTCCAAGTTGATCACATTTGAAACAGAGAATGGAGAACCACGCATTCCATCCACCATCACCTTCCAAATCCTGGTGTCTATCAAGAACCTGGCTGTGCACTGGTGCATAGTGGATGAGGGGGCATCCACGTGCGTTATGTCCACCTTGGTTTGACAGAAAATTAGATCACCAATTCTGCAACCATCCTCCACAACTCTATGGGCTTATGATGGACATCCCACTAAATCCCAAGGAATCCTCCCCCATGTCCCCATCACATTAGCCAAGAAGATAGTGTTGATTGACATAGAGGTCATCAACACTCAACTGCACTATAACCTTCTCCTCATAAGAAGTTATATGTATGCCATGAGAGCGGTCACATCAACTATCTTCCATCTCATGATTTTCCCTCATAAAGGGAATATTGTGATGGTTGATCAACTCACTTATCATGATCCACAAGGGTTAACGACACCCGCCAATGTTATCCCTACCATCACCACCATTGATCCACAAGGGATGACTACACACACTAATGTCATTATTGCAATCAACGCTATGGTTGACAACACACCAGCATCCCCATTGTTGAATGTGGGCCATGGGTTGTTTGTCGATCCCACAATGACGGCTCCTTTCCCTTCCATGTCACTATCACCGACAAAAAATGAGACTGCGGACTTGTGCATGGTCTCATCCAGCACCATTGCACCCAAAAAACAACTGCGTCTGTAGCCCCAACCACAACCACAACATCGTCTGCAGCCGCAACACCAACAACAGCTGTAACATCACTGGCAGCAGCAGCATTACACGTGGCCACAACCACAACTGCATCCCCACATGGAACCGACAGGGATTTATCTAGGCTAATCTCCAGTCCATACAATTCCCTTCCTCTTTCCCCCAACTGGTGTCATGAGCAAGCCGGTAATGGCCACCTTAATCCTACCCAACTTTACATTGGGAATTCCGGTGTGGTATCTTGATCCACCAGCTCAACTAGCAATTCCCTAGGGTTTTTTAACCTTAATGAAACCCATCGCAGTCGAGTCTCGCCCTCCACCCAGTCCACAAAATCCAAGCGCTACACCCACACCTGCACCGCCCCACCCAAAAAGGGCTAGGGGAAAAAATGCCAAAGCCACTGCAGAGCCACGACAAGTCCCACCTTGCAAGCGTCTGTGAGCAATAGGCCACTCAACTCAGAATTGCCCTGAAATCCCAATGATCCATGCGCATTTATATGCCATTGATACAAATGAAAACATCCCCGTGGTTGAACTTCCAACCGCGTCGATAGTTAGAAACAAGGCATTGAGAAAAAAACATGATTGCACCCTTTGCGGTTTGTATGGACATTACTCTCACCATTGCCAAGACTTGCTCAAATTTCAAATGGCTCTAGCTGACCTCCATCAACAATCCCTTGAATCTGAGATCACCTTGATCGAAGAAGTTCACCCCCCACCACCTTCTTCAGACACCATGTCCATCAACATGATGTCCAGTTCTATCGATCCTATTGTGTCCACCATCATTGACGGTCCATCAGACCTGTCTCTTCCATTGTTTCCCCAACCATAGCTGCAACCTCAATCGCAACGTCAACCTCAGTTACCAGGGAAACATTGGGGTTCATTCTCGATCAACACTATCCTTTTCCTTTTCCCTTTCCTTTTCCTACCATCCAAGATCGTGAGTAAGTCTTTCTTGGAAACCCGCAATCTACAGGATTTCACACTGGGAGATCCTGTGTCGTACCTTAAACCACCTACCCTACCTCTAAGACCCTAGGATGTGTTGACTCACATCCATCCAATTGAGATGATGTTGCACCTACCTCCAGGTCCATCAAAGACTCCTCTTGTCTCTAGGCATGCCCCTCTTCCTCCAATAGATACTGGGGGCAAGGCCACCAAAACCACAACCAATACCATTTACATGATCGCTAGCACCAGTCGCCCTTAAATCTCATCACTTGTGGAAGATCCACCTGATCTATCACGACACCACTTATCCGATGATGGAGATATATGTAAGACCGCCTTCGGTTTTACCCAATTCCCTTTAAGCCATAGTGTGGAATTGGTTCTTTTCGTAAAAGACCAAATTCTATCATCACACCTTTCCAATGACCTTCGTCTTGGCAAGGGGGCATACCTCTTCATTGACTCTGATGGACAACTCTTGGATAACCCCTGCAACAGGCTCTACCTTAAGATGTTTTATTCTTAACATCACCAATGAGTCGCTTCATTTTCTTTTCTTGTTTTTTAACTTTTTTTACCACATGTTAGGGGCAGCATCATTAACTGCTACTTCAAAGCCACCCAGAACCTGTTTGAGACACCTCTCACAACTCCGGGCCCAAATTTCCATCTCCTTATGAGACCATCGTCTCATGTTTAACAAACAAATTTCTGGACCACTTCCTATAAGTTACCTCAATTTATGAGCCACAGCATGGCAATGCAAGTGTCTATGGACCTGTACTTGCATCACACTTGCCTACCGCTACTCATGCAGATTCTTAGGCCACTACCCGTTAAGGGTTACCATTTTTCTTTTTTGTTTTGTATTTTTAACACATAGTTGCCTTCTTCATCCACCGCACCTTACGTGGATCTATGGACCACTATCCACAAAATGATTTATTTTTCTTGCATGTATTTGGCATAGAAGTGCCCCCGGACTTGCACTCACATCACATGTAGTCAAGTCCATCCACCGTAACACATACACACGCTCTCCTGACCTTTGTCCGAGAGCCACCTTGGCTTGTGTGCCTCTACGACATCGACTCACGAACCTCTGCCACAATCTATCCCATGCATGTATTGGTATGTTTGAGAGCCTTCTGCTTCGTCCATACTGCATGGATGATCTTTGGACCACTGTCCACCGTCCTGACATGGGGCACTGCCTGTGCCACCGCAATCGGTTGACCGTATTGGAGTTTCATTTAATCTCTTTTCTGACTCCTTAAAACAATGAAAAGATAATCGAGCACAGCTGCTGCCTTTCCCGCTCGCTAAAGTATAGGAAAGTGCGTCTACATCATTTTGTTTACCTCCTTTTGCGGTCCATGTAGACCATCAATTGAAAAGGACCTTCTTGGCATATTCAAGCCAAGACCGTTCCCCTCTGCATACTTTTATGCTTTCTTGGGTAGAGGGGCCGCACTTTATGAAAAATATCACCACGGGTTGTTGTTAAGCTCTTTTCCAGCCTTCTCATCAAGAAAATATTGCCAAGAAAACCTGGTTTCGTTCATGCTCGTAAAAGTATCTGAATGACTGTCCAGTCAGTATAGGTTTAACCTTTTTCAGCCTGATTGGACTACCAACAGTAAAGAAGTCTCTCATCCCCCAAAGGATGGGCAAGCTCTCCTATGTATACTTTTATCATTTTTCAGGCACAAGAGACTACCAATGAAAAAGACCCCCCACTGGAGTCTTCTTCATGCTTTCAAACTCTCTAAAATTGAAAGCACCATCGAGCATTCACCTTCTCGAGCTTGCCAACGATCCATGAAATCGTACCATAACAGTGTCCCTAGACACCACCCCATAACAAACATTTTGGCAGCATTCCCCCTTTGGGTCACCTTTTTTCAGAATACTTTGCAATGTGTCTTCCTTGGATCCCATCAATATCAAAAGTGTCTACCTCCTCCAAGTATTTCCCATCTACAGTGACATTCCCAGTATTATAGCTATGATCCCATTCCCACGAGTCAGTTTCATTTGCTGCCTGGTCTACCCTACCGTCATACTCTGAATGAAGGAAGTTTGAGTCTACCACACTCCCCCTGCCCCTGTTCAATTCTTCCCCTCCCCCTCCTCTTCCCCCCATTCAGTGGGTCAGTCCACATATTGTCTCACACCTTTTGGTTATCTCCTTCGTGCTTCTAGTTAAGGAAACATCATTGCCTTGACTAGGGGTAGGTCTCCCTCTGTCGACGACAACACATATACTCCAGAGGATAGACCCAGAGGTCCCTATATCTTGGTTTCATCAACCTCATTGGTGAGTTCCTTGGACCACTTGAGAGGAGTCTTTAATGCCTCTCAGGATGGTTGTTTCTCACGTGCTTCACTTCAACTACATCATCACATCATTGAGATTCATACAAGGTTTGGTTCGTGCAATATTTGGTCAAAGACCCTGGATGTCACCTAACTCTACCACATTGACGAGTCTATTCTAGGGACCTAAAAAGGTTATGTCCCTTGTGATTTCTGGGTTGCGTTGGAGACAGTGTTCAGAATCCCCAGCATTGCTTCTATATAGATTCATGATTTATGCAGTATACTTATACCACAGAGACTCTGACTCTCCATCAGTGAGTCCATATAGTCATGTACCATTCCAAATCTAGTAGCCTATCAGCCATGAAGATACAACATTCCATGAGAATGCCATGGGTCCAATGTACCAGTTCTTCAGACCAGCATTGTATTCAGCTTCTAAGTGAGGCAACCATTATTGTATCATCAGTTGTACATGATCAACTCTTGTATTATAGAGCATGGATCAAATTATTCTTTTGACATTGTCACGAGCATGGGGATGCCCGCCTCGTCCATATACATGTCACACATTATTTGTATCTCACCCATTGATGGGAACCATATTAATACAAAAACCAAAAGCCACCATGCCCCAGCCCCCGAAAGCACCACCTCTCCGTAGCAAATCCTATGATGTCCGTCAGCCATACGATGAGCTCCTTCCCTCACACATCACAGGGCAATCTGTTAACCTGAAAAATCCCTCACTCAGCTCTCCATGACCTACACCACCCAAGGACACCATTTCATGACTCTGATATCACTCCATTAGACCCCCACACCCTCAAAAAGGCTTAAGAATGAAGAAAAGGGCTTTAAAACCCCAAAAAGGAGCCTAAAATGCTCTCCTGGGAGCTAAAGCTCCCAAAAAGGGGCTAAAACCCTAAAAGGAGCTAAATTTAGGGTGAAAGGGGCTAAAATCCCCAAAAAAGGGCTAAAACCCTGACCAAGGGCTTAAAACCCTAAAAGTCCCCAAAAAAGCTATAAAAGGAGGGTGGTGGGTCACTCTCAAAGACACACCTCTCTTGCATACTGTTATGCTGCCCATGGATGCCTTGAGACACCTTTGCCTCTCAAGCCACCCACATCCCTCTCTCCTGAATCCATTCTCCCCATTGAGCCATAGCACCTCATCCATTGTTGAGTGAGATAGGGAGGTGCTTCCTTCCAGCCAGGGCATGGTGGCCCATTTCACCAAAGGAGGTATAATCTTGTTTTTTTATGCATTTTTCTTTAGTAGTTTTTGATTTCTGACCCATGTTTGTTTGCAGGTTTGTCTATTAACATGTTTTGCAGGTTTGTTTTTGCTTAATAGATGTTTGTAGGTAGCTAAGGAGAAGCCCTAACATTGTCTGCAGAGGGGCTCACGGCCACTATTTTCTTTCTGTCTTTGCTTTCTATCCATTCCACTTTCTTTTCAGCATTTTCACACGCAGGAACCTACCCTTCTGTCCTATAGATAGAAGGGATCCATTCCTGCCCCTGTAGCAAGGAGAAATCCCTGCTACAACTTCGACTGAACCTTGATGGGACACAATGGGATGCCACTTTAGCCAATGAGTTGCACAAGAAACATATCAAGGATCAGTATGTAAATCGGTTCAACCTCATGTTTTCAATGAAGTAGATTTGGTTCTGACTTATGATCATAAAAATGATAAACTTGGGAAAGATAAGCTAGAATCCATATGGTATGGTGCCTATATCGTGAGGAAAGTCTTAGAAAAAGGGGCCTATGAGCTTGTAGACTATGACGAGATACCTCTCAGGCAACCTCGCAATGGGTTGTACCTGAAAATGTACTATGATTAGGATATATTTGCATTAGTTTCTTGTGTATATGTGTATATTTGACTTTTTAAGTGTGGTTTTTTTATTTTAAGTATGGTTTTGAGTTGTTTTCTGATGTTGGTTATCCCATTTTTTGATGTAAATTCTACATATGAATCCATTCTATGGTTTTGATGATGGTGCTTGCCATCACACCCTGAATCTCGCTTTAGTTTCCTGGGTACTGCATTCCCAAGCCAATGACTTAGTTAGTTCAAGAGCAGTTTGTATAGGTCCGGCCACCAACAACATCGTCAAGTATCACATCGTGATAGGGTTTCTAACTAAAGCTACATATCATGATATCGATCATTTAGTCGTCTTTATGGACTATCAACTTGTGGTTTCTCATTTGAACCATGTTTATGCCACTCAAAACCCAGTGCTTCTTTGACATTTTCGAAGGGTACATCTTCTAGAGAGGTCATTTGAATCTATTACTTATCAACACATCCCAAGGTATTATAATGCAGTTGCAAATTCAATTGCCAATTATATGTTAGATTGGTACATTGCTCATTCTTGACATTGATAAGTAGAGAAACATGGAACATTGTAAATAAATAGTAAAATACATAAAACCCATGTAAATAACATTCCATTATTAAAAACAAGTAGGCCTCAAAAATATAACTCTATGTATGTATATATATATCAAAGTGATTCTACAAAAAATATGGTCTCGAGACCCCGACTGAAGCATGTTGCTTTCAGCAGCTATAAGGCAAAAAAATACTGAAGATAAGAGCTTTTGGTGTATACATCGTATGGAACCCTAATGGTGCTCATCGTAGCACATGTGGTGCTTGCCACTCTACGTAGCAAGTGGTCGAAGCGACCTGACACACCTAGTGTGTGCCTATGATACCTCTGAGGGAATTCATCCACTGAGATATCTGGGATGTCTTAGGTGAGCCAGTTGAGATTCTCTTCCAACTCAGTCATCTCATCATCTCCACAGTTCACAAATCTAGCCCCATATCTCCTATCTATTGGAGATGATCCTCTAGTTGATGCCAATCCCACATCTGCATGAGAAGAAGTAGGTCTTGTCACCATACATAAAAATCATAAAATCATAAAATATAAAAACATGCATATCTTAGTGTTTTACTTACCAAGGTCACCCAACTACTCATCCACTAGTAGGAATAGGTCTATATCTCCTTTGAAGTCAATACCTGCATATACGTAATCCTCAATCATGAGGAGTTGATCATCTATCCATCAGAAAAAGGAAGCCCCATACTTGACTTTCGATCCTCCGCCACCATGGTGGGCCATTACCTGCACCCATCTAAACATGCATGGATCACTTTCCCTTGGCTTAGTAAAGGACACTTATGGCCTCAGTAGTGGTACCCTCTCAAAGAAGAATGACACTAGGATTGTGCCACATACAAACTGTTTCAATTCTCCACGCCGACACTTGGTCAACTTCTCCTTAAAAGTGACCAGTAGGAATTCTACCTAGTTGAATACTATAGGGTCCATGGCCTCCAAGGCATATAGTATGTGAGCTCAGGAATCCTAGTGAGAACCTTGGCTCCCAGAGATGCGTTGCATAGTAAACAAGACAACCCATAGAGATAGGTCCATCACATCCTTTATAGGGATTTTCTTCCCACACATCTGCATTCCTGGAAAGTAGTATTGGTATATAAGACCTTGAGTAGTGATCTCCCCACCTCAAGGACCAGTCAAATAAATAGGCGCTCCTCTCCTGGACAAACATGTCATGAAGTAGATGTATTCTACCTCCACGGTCAAAATATGGGCACCTAATTTCAAGTATTGATTCTCAGATTCCACGTCCTGATGATATAATCCAGAACCCTCAACTGTGATCTCATACTTGGCACATTGAATAATTTTAGTAAGCCACACCCATGAATACCATCTACGGTCCCTGCATCATTTCTCCCTCTTATATCATTGAGCTCATGCTCCCTCTCCTTCCATACCACCATTTTTGTCGATATACCCTGCCAAAACAATAAATTGAAGTATTAGAACTCACATACAATCACTCAAATTGCTTTAAAATTATTCTTTTGGCTTATATTTCATGCGTTCTAAGGAAACGTGCGGTACTGTGCTTTCTGCATTATAACAGAGCGGTGCCACCACTTTTTTCATTAAGAAAAAGGTGGTATCAGGAGAGCAATGCGTTTCCTAAAAGGGAAATGTGCAGTGCCCTAAAAACGCATTTCCCCTTTGCGAAAATGCCTCAAAAACCCTAAAAAATGCATTAATTTAAAAATGGGAATCGTGAAAAGGATAGGAATGGTCTTAAGAATTACCTAGCTCTGACGATTCAAAAAATGGTTGATTGTGGGATCCGCAACCCAAACCTGAAATTTGTACTCAAAATGGCTACTTTTCTCTCCAAATGGTGATTTTTTTTTACTATTCACTATGTTTTATTCACTATTTTTGGGTTTTATTTTAATTATTTTATTGAAAATTTACCCTTAAATAGTCATATAAAGCCTAGTTTTTAATTTTTAAAGGGTCTAATAGTTCTTTTGAAGATTGCAGGTCATGGAGAAAATGATTTTTTCGGATATGAATGAGTTTCTTTTTTACTTTTTCGTTCTCACACAAAACAGAAAAATATTCCGAGCGTTGTTTTCAAACTTTGGTCGTGCTCGTTAAACCTAGTACTCATTTTTCAAGTACGATTTTTCATCTTTTCTAGACTCGTCAAACCCTTTTTAATGAAAAAGAAACCCTAATAGAGTCTTGTTTGAGCTCTTTTAGGACTCTTAAAATGTGAGAATACCACTAAGTGAACTTGACTTCTTCACGCTCATAAAATGACCTAAAAAGTTATCTTTTCAATGATAGTTTACCCCTTTTTCGATTTGAATTGACTAAGTTACGAAAAATGTATACTCTATTCATTGACTAGAAGAGTTATCTAAGGTATTATTTTATACTTTTTTAGGGATTAGAGACTAAATCATACGAAAAAGGATGCTTTGGATTATTCTTCTATTTATTTCAGACTCGATATACGTGAACGACACCAAGTTTACTTTCAATGGACTCGTTAAACTAAACACTCGAAGACCCTCTTTCGGGAACGAACCCCTCCTTTCTCAGATTTAGAAAACATGTGAAAATGGACTTACCGCATGATAAGTTACAATGAATGTTTGTTACCCTCTTTGAAATCGTAAAAATGAAAAAAAGGAACTCATCAATCATGATGGTGAAAGTAAGGGAAGGGAACTATATTTTATTTCCAATAATGACAGTTTTTAGTCACCTTTGAACATGGAACTTGTTTGCATTTCATTTAATCAATTAGGTATTAAACCTGCTTCCAAGTCAATCCACTTTCATGAGTCATGTTACTCCTTTGATTCTTTTGAAGAATGTATCGTCCATCATCACGTTATGTCCTGGTATCTACCTTGTCAAGTCAATGCTTCCAAGTTTTTGGTCATGCCCCCTATGTTCAAAGGAAAAGTATGTTGAGAGTTTGAATATGCAGTAAATACTACCTTTTTGTCAGTTACCTTTGAGTAATTCCTATGGTTACTTCATACTCAAATTCTAAAAATTTGTTCCAAGTTTCATGTCGTTGATGTGGGATTCATCATGACCCTCCTTCGACGAGACTATTCCTATCGGCTTAAACTCATCATCTGGGAATTAGTCTTAGAAAAAAAGCAGTACCTTGATATTTGTCTACATTAATGACATATTTCCTTTATTTCAATAATAGGCTTACCTCATTGACCTTTGATCTAAATATTCAACCGAGTGTTCGAAATCAAAACATCTATTCACATTCGAAGAAATGTACTGGGGTACCTTGGGAATCATCAAAATCAATGGTGATCTCTCTTGCACTTGTTAACGGTTTTCATCATTGGAAGGTAATCAAGTGGTTTCTACCATGTCTAACATAAATACATGTAATCACATGGATAGAATCGTACTTTGTTGAAGACAAGACGAAGATCCTGGATATTTGTTAAGTGCTCATTGCTTTCCCTTGGTTGCGATGAGGTATTTGTATGAGTCCTAGCATGGATACACATTTATATTGTCATGGATGTGCTCACATTTCCTTCTGTATGACATACATATACATTGTATGTCTAGTAGCTATGTCCAAGTTTGATTCTTCTTCGCATGGATCTATGTTTTATTTTAGTATCCATGATTGTTTATATCTCACATGGATATGTAGTGTATTGGTCAACAACCATGTTGAGAGTCATATGGAAATAATTCAAAGTGTAAATGTACTGCAGGATAATATTGTTTGTTGAATATCTCTGATCATCGGACTCTTTCCTCAAAGTGATAACTTGTTCCTACAAATCCTTCACCTATCCTATCCCTCTAGCCTCATGCTTTGGGGGAGTTATGTTACACACATTTGTTGTCATCATCATGTAATGAGATCCATGTATTAGTATTTGCCTCAAATCCTTAAGTCTTGAAGTTAAAAATGGACAAGGATTAGTGATTTCACACATTTTGCCACCACGGCACTTTCCATGTGGTCAAGTTGCAGTACTTATATGAGTAACTCCTTTTTTCCTTTAGTAGTAAGCGTTGCCACCACCAGTTTCCTTCATGCAATGAGCGGTGTTATCTTGGTAATGCTCTGTCCCTATGGGCAAAGAGAGATGTTTGAGTTTTAAAGGTTAAAAAAAGAAGCTTCAAGAGCCTTCTCGAAGTTTGACTTCATGGAAGCCTCATCCCTAAGGTTATGGACCACCTAGGCTTGTGATACATAATTATAGGATCCTCCCTCCACTTCACCCATGAGATCCTCAACCTACACTATCCTCCCATGAATTTAAATACTAGCTCACCCCCCCATGGGTAAAGGGAGGAAGATTATGTTATTGCATCTAAAATCTGGCCAAATTCAACCAACACTATCGAGCAATTGGTAGGAAATCTTGGGGCTTTCAGGCAAGGTGCACTTGAGAAGAGTTTATCAACACCAAGGATTAGGTTGTATGCTCTCTCTCTCTCTCCATTTCATTAATGCAAAAAAAGGTTTCTTTCCCATGAATATTGTTGTGTTTGAATCCCTATATTTATTGTTAAACTCCTTGGTCATTAACATAATATTATAGCTAGTTTCTTACTCTTATCTATTGTGTGTTTCATTGTGTTTCTTGTAGGACAATCTGTGGATATCGGACACTCCAAAGATTAGAATTTTATAGTTTGTGAGAGGTAAAAGAGTATTTTATTCAAGTTATCTATGTGATCTTAGGGGAAGTGATTTTATTCTATCTTTGAGTGTTTCAGGATAGGAAAACAAGTTTTGTCTGCAGAAGGTAAGTCTCTCCGGTAACAAAATTGGTGACTCCACTGGGGATGATACAAAACCTAAAAGGAAGGATAAGTATCTTGTTTGTTGTGTGGAGATGATCACTTCATGAAGGATTTTCTTTATTGTGAAGATATCAACATTTTTTTGAAAAACAACCCCACATCAGAAGTACTAACCGACCCCTTCCTTTCCCAACATCAATTAGTCAATCACACATATTTACATGGTACCTATTCCTCTACTAAGGAAATCAGAATGATGTTCGTCGATACCATTTCCTTGACTACTAGAAATCAAACATATGATAAACCCCCCAAGAATAAATATGAAGGTTATTCTTCTTAGAAGAGTCCTCCCATCAACCCTTCTCCTCCACCGCCTTCTAATGGTCCTCTCACTATCAACAAACCTAGTTTTGACAGAGCCTTGCACCCTCCTAAGAGTACAATATGTAAAAACGTTTTCAATCCTAGTGCTTGAGCTACTCAATTCTACAACATTGTTGAGGATTTATCCCAAGCACCTTACACCATGTTCACGCTGGAGGTACTCCAAAGTTTCCCTGCATAGTGGAAGAATTTGTTC
This sequence comes from Pseudotsuga menziesii, assembly GCA_001517045.1. Lineage (NCBI taxonomy): Eukaryota > Viridiplantae > Streptophyta > Pinopsida > Pinales > Pinaceae > Pseudotsuga > Pseudotsuga menziesii. The sequence goes on from LPNX010058519.1 coordinate 17,997, forward strand.
TCAGCCATAGGGGCCATATATCCTGAGAATTCGACCATGATAACTTTTAATGTGGAGAATTATAAATCGATATTATCCCATCAACTCATGTTTCAAATCATGAATAAAGTGGTGGGTAGGAAATTTCATTGGACTATATTGGATGAAGGAGCTTCCACCTTGGTTTTATCTATGTCTTGTTGGAGATACATTGGTTCTCTTGAACTTAGTAATTCACCAACCACTTTAAAATCTTTCGACGAATGAGGTTTCTAGCCTCATGTCTTGCTACCAAGTTTATCCATCGAGTTGGGGGGAAAGACTGTTTCTATCCAGGTAGAAGTGATCAATGCTCCTTTGGATTACAACTTGTTATTAGGAATAATATTGGTTCTATGCTCTGATGGCCATTGTGTCATCAATTTTCTTGATGCTCCAATTTCCACATCAAGAGAAAATTGTAACCATAGATCAACTCGATAAATGTTTGCTCGATATTACCGCTACAACGGCAAATAATGTCCCTATGTTAGGAAAGTCCCCGTCTCCCTATCAATCTATAGGGGTTGGACTTTTAAAAGATTCATCCCTCATGGGAGTCTTTCCCTCTGTTGCTGCCCCTCATAGTACAAAGATTTCCATGGTAAGCATGATATCATCGATGACTATGGGGATGTATAAAGGAAAAGAGGTCACTAAATTTCCTTCTTCGAGTTCATCATGGATATTATGAGTCTGGATGAATCCTTATGGGAAGACTCTCATCATCGATCTTCGTTTCTTCCTAATGCCAAGGTTGTAGATTCATATTTTGTTTCTCTTATCAGATTTGACATTGTCGAGTATCCACAAACACCTGTATTGTTATAAGGTGTTGATTCTGAAGGGAATTTATGTAAAATCACTAAAAAAATTCCCATTGACATATCGATGAAGCCAGGTGTTGTTGAACATGTTCACATTGGCCAGAATTGTTCGGCAACAAAAATTTAGGAATACCGAGCTCTTTTCAAGGAATTCCATGATGTTTTTGGCTGGAGTTATGAAGAAACGATCTGGATTGATCCATCTATTGTTGTACATGAGATCAAGACACACCCGACAATGAAACCTGTTAGGAAAACCTTTTCCAGGTCCACCCAAGGAAAGTTACATCCATTAAAGATGAAGTTGCTAAAGTTTTAAAAGATTGTTTTATCTACCCCATGCCTTTAATCGAGTGGGTATATAATATTGTTCCTATCACCAAGAAATAGGG
>LPNX010058526.1:0-136449 GCA_001517045.1 Pseudotsuga menziesii
GCAACGAATATATTTAAATAATTTGCTCGGCAAGAAGAAGTGAATGATAGTCGACAAAGCACAATTAAAGAATTAATACGTTTAGCACAAGTTGATAAAGCGGTATCTCACTTCATTGACTTATTGTATAAAATAAAACACAACAATAATACATAAAAACAAACAAAAAATATCTGCAGTCTAAACCAGAAGGACAAAAGTGATGTCGACCCACTTGTCGACCTAGAAATTCAAGGGTACCATGTCTGATAAGTTATGCTCGACTTCGGGTCATAAGTGAACATTATGACTCGCGACACTTGGGAACAATTGGGTAGACCTCGACTATACAAGTCAGGAATATACCTGAAATTAGCCAACCAAGGTCTAATTGAACCTATCCGAGTTTGGATAAATGTCTACACAACCATAAAAGGAATATCGACCAAAGTCAACTTTGAAATTATTGACCCTAAGGAAGGATCCAGTTCCTTCCCAACATTAGTAGGTTGACCTTGGGGAAGAAAAATGAAAGCATCAATATCCTTAGACAAGGAAAGGATAAAACTAAAAGGGAATGGACAAAAATTCATAGTACCTATCCATCCATCCCAAGGAGAATCTTGGATAGAACCTATTGATGAAGAAGTCAACATCTGACAATTATATCAAATACAAAACAATGAAGACTACACAGAACCCAATGTCTATGGTGAACTTCACTTAGGAAATCAAGATTCAGTAGAATACAATTCATACGCATAATTATATGATTGGGAAGTCGAGAACTACGAAACACAAGCAAGAGGTTGCTGGACCATTCAAATAGTACAGAAGAAACCATTCCAACAATACTTCTTGGTGTCCATCATCCCAAAAATATTAGAAAACAAAACCAGGGAATATACTACCCTAAAAGCAGCAAATGAAAGTATCAAACAAATCCGAAGATACAAAGAAAGAGAATCACCAGTTATGCATATAGAACAAGTATCCAGAAACATTGGTGAACATGGCCAACTACAAAGCTTAGTGGAAACCTTCATAGGACAAGCTGCTAAATGGTGGGATACCCATCAATCAAGATTGCAAACATGGACAACAGCTTCGACTTACTTTATAGAAATATTCGAAGGAAAAAGGTTATCCAATCAAGCCCAAATACCTATGTTCAGCCAAGGGCGGGATCCAAAAGACCACATAAGAACATGTGAAAAAGAATGGAAAAGACTTGGGTATAAGGATGAACATACATGGCCACACCTGTTTCCATCGACACTGTTTGAATTACCAAAGAAATGGTACAAAATGGAAGAAGCTTAGGGTGAAACATTCCTATGTCATGAACTAAGAGAGAATTTTATCAAAGATTTCAGCTTTATACCACAAGACGAAAAGTTAGTCATGTTAGATTTTTAACATTAAGCTAGCATTATATTAGGATCTTTTAACTGAGAGAATAATAAGCATAGCAATCAAACACAAGAAACAATGAACACAATGTTTTTCCTTGGGGAAAGCATAAATGGAATAAACCCCGCAACTTCCTCAAAGATAGAATCAGCACCAAAAGTAAAACTCCAGAATAGTAAGATGATCTCCCGACAGCAGTAGCCTCTTTCTTCCTAGCCCCGGTGTCTTCTTCTTCCTCAGCTATGTGCTACAACTGAGTGTGAGTGAGTTTGCGATAAATAGAGAGGCTCACTCTCTATTTATACTAATTCCTGACTTGACAATGACTCACTAGGGCCGACTTCTCTAGGAGATTCTAATAACCCTAGTGCCTCGAAACTGCAGGGACTTTAGCCCTTGAACAATAGGAGGGTTACCCACAATGACTTGACATGAATTGTTTACATTATAGATCCTCCCGATAGGAACATCGGGGCATGACATGACTCAAATACATTATATACACTTCCTGAAATAAACATCAGGGTACAAGACATAAGATATATAAGTGAATACATTTCGAAGTTACAAATACATCAACACTCCCTCTTAACTAGGAAGGTATTCTTTTGACACAATTTTCAATACTGGTCTTCTTCTCTGTATCGACTGGATCATCTCGTCATCTTCATCTTCAAGTTGTATTCATCTTCAAGTTGTCTTCTTTGTCTTCAAGTCTTCTTCGTCTTCTTCATCTTCAAGTCACCTTCGTCTTCAATTCTTCTTCTAAGTCATATTCTTCTCCAAGTATTCTTCATCATGGGATCTGGATCATCACTGTTGGATCATCATCACTATATCATCATCAAATATGGATCATCACTTGATCTGGATCATCATCAAGTCTAGATCATCATCACATCTAGATCATCATCAAGTCTGGATCATCATCATCGGTGCTATCTCAGAATGGTGCTATCTCTCGATTATTCTTGTCACAAGAAGTTCTACAGAGCTAGCCCTTTTTCATGCTGGTTGTAGGCCTACCCTTCATGTAGGTCTTTAGCACTTATATCTGACCCTAAGTCAGAATGGCCTGCCCAGCTCTTACATCTGACCTCATCTTGTCAGAAAGGCACACCTAACACTCACATCTGACCTCGTCTTGTCAGAAAGGCCCAGCACTCACATCTGACCATGTGTAAACACATCGCGCCAAAATGGCTCAGCATTTACATCCGACCTCGTCTTGTCAGAAAGGCTCTGCACTTACAAACAACCCCATTTGTCAGAAAGGCACAGCACTCACATCTGACCATGTGTAAACACATCGCACCAGAATGGCTCAGCACTTACATCCGGCCTCATCTTATCAGAAAGGCTCTACACTTACATTCAACCATGTGTAAACAAATCACATCGAAAGGGCTCTCAGTCCCAAACTGAGGATTCCTGGTAACTGACCAGGTGCCTCCATTCTCCCATAGAATGGAATCATCCCTTATATCTGATCAAGTGGGAACACATCCCTCAATCACATCAGAATGTCCATGCACTCACATCTGATCATGTAAGACTACATCCTACAGTCATATCAAAATGACCCTCAGTCCCATACTGAGTATTCCTGGTAACCTACCAGGTGCCTCCATTCCAAGAATGGAATTCATCCCTTATATCTGATCATGTAGGAACCAATCCTATAGTCACATCAGAATGGATCAGCACTCACATTTGACATGAAAGGAACCAAATCCTCTCACCATGATAGAATGGCTCAGCCCTTACATATGACCATGGAAGGAACCTAATCCTGTCACCATGTCAGAATGGATCTAGGTCTCATCATTTCCCCTTGGAGGGAACCTCGATCTGGAGAACACCAAGCTTCTCCCTAAAGTACTCAAACTTCACTCTAGCCAATGGCTTCGTCAACACATCATTTATCTGTTCGTCCTTCGCAGCAACTAGAGCTTCACTACTCCTCTCTGCACCATATCTTTGACATAGTGATACTTGATCTTGATATGCTTTGACTTGTCATGGAACACTGGGTTCTCTGACAACTTCACACAACTCTGGTTGTCACAATATATACAAGTAGCATCCAACTGGAGATCAAATAAATCAGACAGTATCTTTCTCAGCCACACTACCTCACAACTAGCTAAACAAGCTGCGACATATTCTGCTTCAGCCTCACTCAGTGCCACACAGGACTGCTTCCTGCTAAACCAAGAGATCATACCTGATCCCATACTGAAGCAGCATCCTAAAGTGCTCTTCCTATCGATGGCACTACCTCCCCAATATGAATCAACATAACCCTCTAGGTTAATATTCTGATTTTCCTCGTACTTGAGCCCATAGTCAATTGTACCCTTCGGGTACCTTAGAATATGCTTTGCAGCAATCAAGTGAACATGTCTCAGATCTATCAAGAACTGGCTCAAGGTGTTCACAGCAAAACAAATATCTGGTCTCGTGTTCATCAGGTACATCCCCAATCATCTGATGATACATCGTAGCATCAACCGCTTCTGATGAAGCATCACTCAATAGCTTCAGGTTCGATGCCATAGGTGTGGTTATGGCCTTGCAGTCCATCATCCCGAATCTCTTCAGAATCTCTACTCCATACTTCCCTTGTCCAAGGAAGATTCCATCCGCATTGTACCACACCTCCTAAGAAATAGTGCATCATACCCAAGTCTTTCATTTCAAACTCGGCAGTAAGCTTCATCTTTGTATCAGTAACCAACCCATCCATACTTGTTACAAACAGATCATCCACATATAGTAGGAGTATCATTGGATTGCCATATTCAATCTTGTAGTAAAGGTTGGAATCTGCTTTACTCTTGGTAAATCCCAAACTGGATAGGAAGCCATCAATTCTATCGTACCATGTCCTAGGTGCCCATTTCAAACCGTATAGGGATTTCTTCAATATACACACACGAGACTCCCTATCATGTGTCTCAAAACCGAGTGGTACACTTCCTCTTCTACTACACCATTCAAGAAAGCAGTCTTGACATCCATCTGGTGTATCTTCCATTTCATCACTCCAGCCAGAGCAAGTACTGATCTAATGGAAGTGTATCTAGCTACAAGTGCAAAGGTTTCTTCATAATCTATTCCTTATTTCTAGGAGAAACCACGAGCCACAAATCTTGCTTTATATTTCTCTATGCTTCCATCTGCAGCATGCTTGATCTTATAGATCCATTTGGAAGTTACAATGGACTTCCCTTCTGGTCTTGGGACAACATCCCAAACACCATTCTTCATGATCGATTGATACTCTTCAATCATATCATCCTTCCATTCTTTTCTTTCTACCGCTTCTTCATAGTTGGAAGGTTCTTTATCAATAATGTCACATAGCAAGGCTGCATAACTGGAGCAGGACCTAGTTCTCTTCCTTCCTTTATGTGTTTCTTCTAAATCTCCATAGCTTTCTGCACCTTGGATAATTTCACGTACCCAAACAGGTTTCCTCTTGTGAGTATTCTTCTCCTGAGGTGGATCTATAGGTTCTTGAGGTTCTTCTAATTCTCAATCCTCTTCTTGAATTTCTTTGTTCATGGTTGTATCATGAATTCTGGGTGCTTCTGTTTCTTCAGGTTCTTCAACCAGTCTCTTCCTGGATTTGATGAAGGCTGAATCTTCATCAAATGTTACATCTCTGCTAATGTCAATCTTGTTGAACCCTGGGATGTATCTTCTGTAAGCCTTCGAGCTTTCAGAGTATCCCACAAATATACCATTCTTTCCTGAAGGATATAGCTTTGTCCTCTTTTCTTTCGAAATGTGTATGTATACAGGACAGCCCAATATTCTGAGATGGCTGACTTATGGTTTCTTACCAGAGAATATTTCTTTAGGATTCTTGTTCTCGAGTACTCTGTGTGGAGTATGGTTATGTACATACACCGTTGTTCTGGTAGCTTCTGCCCATAGATGCATGGGAAGATCTTAGTCATGAAGCATGGCTCTTGCTGCTTCCATGATTGTTCTATTCTTTCTTTCTGCAATTCCATTCTGTTGTGGATTATATGGAGTCGATAACTCCCTCTTAATCTAACTCTTTGCATAGCTCTTTGAATTCATTTGATGTGAATTCTCCACCATTATCTGATCGAAAGGTCTTGATCTTATTTTCTGTGTGATTCTTGATCAAGGCTTTGAATTCCTTGAACTTGTCGAATACTTCATATCTGTTCTTCATAAAGTATATCCATGCCTTTCTAGAAAAATCTTCAATAAAAGAAACATAGTATACATACCCACTTACTGAACTGGATGACATTGGACTGCATACATCAGAGTGGATGATTTCCAAGATTCCTTTTGCCTTGCTCTCACTACTTGGAAATGTCTTCTTTTTGTTCTTCCCTTTCGCACATCCTTTGCATACACCTTCATGTTTTGTTTGCATTTCTGGGAGACCTTCAACAGCTTTTCTTGCAAGTGGTATTGCTCTGTAATGTACATGTGCAAGCCTTCTATGCCAAACCTCATTTGGTTCTACCGAGTCATGAACCAAAGCTTGTTCTAGTTGGCCCTTCAATTTGTATATTCCTCCTTCTTGTTCCCCAATCACTACTGCATCATCGAAAGACTTTCCCTTTTGCCACATGAGGACTTGGCCATCTACAAATGAAACCCTCATTCCTTTTGCATCCAATGCAGATATGGAGAGGAGGTTCTTCTTTAGTCCAGGTACAAACAATACATCTTTCATCTTGATAGACTTTCCAGAGCCTAGCTTGTATGAGGATTCACCACTACCTTTTATTGGATACGGGTAGTCATCTCCGAGTTTCACCTTGTGAGGTGATTCATGTTCATATAATTTCACAAAGGATTCCTTGAATCCTATCATATGCTTGGAAGCACAATTGTCTATAAGCCAATCATTACTGCCATGTGTGATAGTTCCCATGAGAGAAGAAATCAGAACATATTCTTTATCACTTGAAGAATCATCACTGTCTTGTTTGTTTCTCTTTGTGGAAGGTTCATCATCCTCTGCAGCATGAGCATGATGTCTTCTCTTGTTTCCCTTATTCTTGTGAGAACTACTTTTGTTTCTAGGACAATCTCTAGCAAAGTGTCCTCTTTCATCACATGTATAGAAAATTAAGTTAGACATATCTCTATGGTTTCTAAATTTATTCCTTTGATGAGAGTACTTACCTCTATGCTGGCTAGATCTAGTTTTCTTGGATTGTACTGTGAGAGCTTGATCTTCACTTCCCATCTTTTCTTCTCGAGCTGCTATTCGAGCTTCTTCTTGAGAGCATTCTTCCCATAGTCTGCTGAACTTGACTAACTTCTTTCTAGCACAAATCCCTTGAATGAAAGAGTCCCATGTCCTTGGGATGCCATTCAAGGTGGTCATCACAATCTCTGCATTCTCCACTTCTTCATATATTGCTTCAAGCTGTTTTTTGATATGGGAGACCTTTGTGAAGTATTACTGTATGGTCTCCACATTCTAGATCTTCACATTCTTCAATTGGTTCCTCAAGGTCATCTTCTGGTTTATGTTCTTTCCTTCAAACAATTTGGTTAGGGAATCAAACATAGATTTAGGTGTATTTATGGAGGACACCTATGGTATGAGGTGATCCTTGATTGAATCAGCAATAATCCTCTTAGCCAGAACCAACTTCTTTTTGTGTAAGGCCTTAGCCTCATCTCCCTCTGGAACTGGAATCTTCTCATTAATGTAGGAGTCCAACTCATTTTCTTCTAGGACCAGGGAGATCCTATACTTCCAGGATCGAAAGTTATCAGCTCCCTCAAGCTTTTCATTAAGCTTGGTATGATGAGACACCTTAACTAAGAACCTCAAATGGAAATACAAAAGATTTAGATCTTACCAGGTCAAGATGTCAGATTTGAATCTGGAGCTAAATTTATGCAGTGCTGGTTCAGGAGTAGATTAGGGTTTGGATTTTCTGGAGTTATGTCCAACCAAATGATTTGATCTTAATCTCTAAACTTTGATTTTGAGGAAGATATCAATCCAGGCTTGGGCTCACTGAAAAATTCCACTTCTGTGGAAAGCCCTAATTTCATGCAATAGTGTCGGGTCCAAAACTGAAAAAGCTCAGAATTGGATTATGCTTTGACAGAAAGATGTGCCCTAGAAAGGAGAGTTATTCCAACCTTCTTTTGCTGAAAATCTATGGAGAGAGATCCAAAAAGTAGAAATCCCACAGCTACACAGTGTCTTCTTCTCAGGTTAGCTCTGATACCATGTTATATTTTTAACATTAATCTAGCATTATATTAGGATCTTTTAACTGAGAGAATAACAAGCACAGCAATCAAACAAAAGAGACAATGAAAATAGTGTTTTTCCTTGGGGAAACCATAAATGGAGAAAACCCTGCAACTTCCTCAGAGATAGATTAACACCAAAATTAAAACCCCAAAATAGTAAGATGATCTCCTGACAGCAGTAGCCTCTTTCTTCCTAGCCCCAGTGTCTTCTTCTTCCTCAGCTATGTGCTACAACTGAGTGTGAGTGAGTGTGTGATAAATAGAGAGGCTCACTCTCTATTTATACTAAATCCTGACTTGACAATGACTCACTAGGGCCTAATTCTCTAGGAAAGTCTAATAACCCTAGTGCCTCGAAACTATGGGGAATTTAACCCTTGAAGAATTGGAGGGGTACCCACAATGACTTGACATGACTTGTTTACATTATAGATCCTCCTGGTAGGAATATCGGGGCATGACATGACTCAAATACATTATAGACACTTCCCAGAATAAACATCAGGGTACAAGACATAAGATATATAAGTGAATACATTCCGAAGTTACAAATACATCAACAAGTCGAAACTGCAAAACAAATCAAGGCATTTATAGAACTGACTAGGAACAAAACCCTAAATCATGACTGATCGACAATAAACTGCAATAACATACAAACCAAGACAACACCACAATCGACAAGACTACAAATGGAATGAAAATCCGGAAGGGAAAAGCTTTCGATGGAAATCATACCATTCAGAAACAACAAAACCAATTCGCATAGTACTCAAAGTCAAGACAGTCGAAGACACTGACCGAATGACTGTAGCAGACTTTCCTGCCACATTTTCATAGTTTAAAGAAGGGAGTTGACCAATCAATGAAGTCAAAGCACCAAAATGGTTAGATGCTAAAGTGAAAACTAAATAATTCGACATCTCAAGTGATGATCGACCAAAAATGGAAAAAATTGGAGACTACTGGAGTGAAGAACAAACAACAAAAATAGTAAACTTACTAAAAGAATTCCAAGATGTATTCGGTAGGGACTACGAATATCTCAAAGGTCTAGTCCATGAAATGGGTGAAATGAAGATCAACATTAAAACTGATGTCTGACTTGTAAAGAAGAGACCATATAAATTATCTCATAAATACAAAGAGATCGATAATATGCTTGCAGCTGGAATTATCTACCCTATTGACCAATCAGAATGGGAAAGTCCAATGGTTGTTCAACCAAAGAAACATGATCGAACCAAGCTAAGGATCTGTTTGACTTTAGAGACTTAAATAAAGTTACATTAACAGACCCATTTCCAACACCTTATGCAGATGAAATCTTAAATGAGGTCACAAGACATGAATGCTACTTGTTTACAGATGGATTCTCAGGTTATAACCAGGTACCAATAGCCAAAGAAGATCAGAAAAACACAACATTCGTATGTGAATTTGGCTCATTTGCTTACAGGGTTATTCCTTTTGGATTAAAAAACACACCTATAGTATTTTCGAGAATTGTGGTCAAAACATTTCAAGAATATATTTTCAAAACAATGGCAGTATATTTCGATGATTGTACAATATACTATATGCCGAAAGATCACTGTAAATAGCTAAGGTTCATGTTGGAACGATTCCGACAAATCCATCTATCTCTGAACATAAGGAAATGCATATTTCTGACCCCTATAGGAATACTATTAGGACACATTGTCTGCACAGAAGGCATCAAGTTTGACTTTGCAAAAATAAAAATTATCCTCGAATTAAAACCCCCGGTGAACCCAAAACAAGCCAGGGTACTACTTGGTCATACAGGATATTATAGAAAATTCATAAGATACTACTCCGATATGACAGATCCATTGGAAGAACTATTAAGAGAATATCAGGAGTTCGACTGGACAGAGGAATGCAACATATCATTTGAAACACTAAAAAGGAATCTAGTCGAAGCACCCATTATAATATTTCCAAATTGGTCGACCAAATTCCATGTACACATAGACGCATCATGCCTAGCAATAGGAGCAATCTTAACTCAACCAGGGGACGACGAAATGGACTACCCTATAGTCTACAGCAGCAGAAAACTAAATAAAGCATAAAGAAACTATTCAACAATAAAGAGAGAAGCATTAGGAATGGTTTTTGCACTACAGAAGTATCAACATTACCTACTAGCCAATCTGTTCATCTTTTATACCAACCACCAAGCACTAAAATACCTTGTAAATAAACCCTTACACCATGGGAGAATTTGTCGATGGCTACTTCTATTCCAAGAATTTGAATTTGAAGTCATGGTCAAACCAGGAAAATTAAATGTTGGACCCGATCACGTATCATGAATCGACACAGGAGAGGAACCAATAGGAGTTGAAGACGACCCACTGGACGCACATTTATTTCGAATAGAAGCAGTCCCAGCAGGATTAGAGGAAATAGCTTAATTTTTAGAAGATGGACAAGCACCAAAGGGCATGAGCACAAGGAAGAAACAAATCTTAGTCATGAAAGCTGCACCATATAGCCTCATAAATGGATTATTATATAAAATGGGCCTGGACGACATCCTCAGAAGATGCATATTAGAACATGAAAGAAACAATATCATGTATGAAGCACACTATGGACCGGTGGGAGGACATTTTCAAGCAGACACAACTATCAAGAAAATCCAACAGTCGGGGTTATGGTGGCCAACACTTTACAAAGACTGTAAAAAGTTTGTAATCCAATGTGACAGATGTTAACGACTAGGTCGACCTCTGCCTAGTACAGAAATACCATTGATATCAGTAAACCCAAGTTTGACATTTGAAATTTGGGCCAACAACTTCATAGGACCATTTCTCATACCAACAAAATGAACAAGTGCAAGGTACATAATAACTGCAGTAGAGTATGTAACCAAGTGGGCAGAAGCAGAACCAGTCGACACATGTTCCAGTGAGACAGCTGCTAAATTTATTTATGAAAATATAATTACCAGATTTGGATGTCTAATAACCCTAATCAATGACCAAGGTTCACACTTTATTAATAAAACCATTAAAGCACTAACAAGTCAGTTCAAAATCGACCATCGATGTAGTACAGCTTATCACCCCTAGTTGAATGGAGCAATTCAGGCATTCAACAAAACATTAACAAAAGGCCTAACAAAAATATGTAACACCGACAAAGATGACTGGGATGAGAATATGCCTATAGTACTGTGGGCTTATAGAACAGCATACAAGCGCTCGACCGATCAAACATCGTTCCAACTAGTCTATGGTCAAGAAGCAGTTGTTCCACTGCATTTTCGACAGCAAACACCTATTATAGTAGAAATTTTATATGTCGATGTAAAACAGGGAAGGAAGTACTGACTAATGCAATTAAACAAGCTAGAAGAACACCGACTGGTTGCTCTACAACACCAAGAAATCCAAAAACAATAGCAGAAGGCATGGCAAGATCACAATCTCAAAAACAAGAATCTGTCGGTAGTGGACCTTGCCTTACTATACAACAGTTGAGTAAAAGGGAAACCCAAAAAGATACATACAGAATGGATGGGACCCTACGTTGTCGAAGAGATTCATGCCAATGGATCAGTCCAACTAAAAACATTACAAGGCATAGTATTTCGAAAACTTGTTAATGGTCCCCGATTAAAACAGTACAAAAATTAAAACAAGTCTTAAAAAAAACTATAAAAATATAAACATAACAAAACAGACCCAACACCCATAACCCAAGATGAGAGGAAACCAACACTTCGATAGCCAACATCAAACCCATCAACATACAACCATCGACCGCTCACATGATCGACATCGACCAATGACCCCAAAGGTCAAATCACACCTTCATGACTATGGTCAGAACGAGCGCCAAAATCAAATTACCATTAACACAAACTCTAATGACCGTGCTAGACCATCACTTCCGCCATTAATACACCCATCGAAAAAAATTTCAAACGCCCCACCTATAAATACCAAACCAGAAAAGGATCAATTACAGTATTTTGAAGAGAGAGAGAGAGAGATTTAGCAAACAGAAAATTGAGAACCGAGAACCTATAAGAAAAATCGAACAAAGAACCGACAAAATGGCAACAAAACAAACCAAAGCCGTAGCAAAAATAAAGGAACTACAATCTGTTGAAACCCCATTAATGAGGAGGTTAAGAAACATAAAGAATGCCAAGGTACAAGAGACCTCATGGGTGAAAACATGGGCTGAAATCAAGGAATGGAACTATGTCAACAAGAAACTGACATAAGTAGTAGAAAAGGTAAATCGCGGCTCTATCATGAACACACTGTTCATGGAAAGTTTTGGAGGAACAAAAGAAACGGCAGTAAAATTAATTATAAGTCAGTACCACAACAGGAAATTCTACTTCAATAGGCCAGTCGAGATCTCTGGTGAAGTAATATATAAACTGACTGGTCTATCCAACCAAGGTGACCCAGTCCCAGTCGGCATAAAATAAGGGCTGGTAGAGCTATTAACTAGAAAACCATCCAGAAAGAATTCAAAAGGGCTAATGATTACCCAGATACAAGCCCAGATGCCACAAATTGTGGCCAAAATCATAGCAACAAGGATTACACCTACACGTCGAGGAAGCGACCTAAAACTAGATATGCTAGAGGAAGTAGACACAATAGCCGAAACAAGAAAAATATACATATGGGCTCAGTATGTCGCTGACATGCTTAAAACCATCTGTGAGAAATGCCAGGAGTCGGGCGGGATTATGAGGTTCCCATCTTTGATAATATGGATAGTAATGTACTACTTGTGCCCAGTCAGGGAAAAGCAGTTCCAAGAACCAACAAAATTCCATATGTGGAGGTTCAAACCATTTGCACAGACTGGAATACTGAAGGAACTGGAAAATGGAAAAGTACTATTGGAAAACTGGCTCCAATAGCTAAAAGTTCAGACGACCAGATGGAGGGTGCCTCAAAACATCCGACGAAGTCTGCCGAAAACCGCACACATCCAACTGGAGCTCGAACGCACTGCAGTTTGGTATATGTAGGGAACAAAGGCAAAAGAAAAGACTCTCAACTAGTATCCAACAATCGAAGAGATCTTCCATGAACTAGCTCGACAGTCTGGCACAAAAATGTCAATACCAGCAAAAGTCAAGGAAGTAACCCTAGCAATAGAAGAACCATTAACATACCAGAAAAAAGGAAGAAGATTATGAACTCTGACTACACATCAGCACCTTCGTGTCAGAGGAAACACCAACAGAGGACACCAATTGACTTCAAATCAAAATCATACCACCAACAGCCCAAAGGGGAAGTACATAGACAGAGCAGCAGGTAGCCAATCCAGCTGAGAAAAGTGTCATCCCAGCACAATAATAGGAGGGAGAGGAAGAATTAGGAGACATTGAGTCCAAAAATCCTGAGTATGACATGACCAAAGACAAAGTCAAAAATCTAGCAAAGGAAATAGCAGCAGTAAGAAAAAAGGCAACTGAGACAAAAGGGAAGGGGAAGCGCAAGCTGATCCTTTTAGAATCAGAAGATGAAGAGGAACTATTAGCTACCACTGTCGACATCATAGAAGATGCCATAGCGAAAAAAGTTCTGATTGAGACACGGTTCAAAATATTTGTCGAAGTAAGAACACAGCAAGGTCGACCAAAAAAGGTAAAAAGTACAAACACCTCAACGGCTGAAAACATTGTCGACTTAGTGTCAACACCTCCACCCCCATCTCCAACCCAAATCACACGGGAAGAAATTTCAAAGCTACACTCCATAAGCCGAGTCGACATATGCAAAAATGCTATGTCGAAAACCCTAAAGGAGAGGTTTGACCAAGACAGATATTTCTAGGCATACATTGAAAAACTACCTGAGCTACTTACCTTTGTCCAAAAGATCACCACCAAGTGTCCTCTGTTCGAAGCTGGTGGATCAAGGAAGCTAATTCCTCCACAACTTGGAAAAATACCCCAGAAGCCGAGGTCTGTGGGAATTTTAAAATCAACATTTGTGAGGAACCCCAACAAGACATCTCAAGTTGTCGCAAGTCAAAACTCCTCCTTTACCCCAACTGACATCGCACACCCTCCACCAACCAATGAACCAATAAGAGATGGGGAAGAAGAGAACTTGGAAGAAATCAACCGGGTAATTGACAACCTATTCTCTAACATCCCAGAGGATTCACCCCCACAAGTCAAGGACCCGACACCTAACCACATCCCCACCACACCAAATCACACCCAGCCATTTACCATCACTACCACCACTCCCCAATCCAGAACCTGCAACCGAACCATCTGTGCCTGAACCACTTTTATCTGAACCATCTGCACCGGAAACATCTGTATTGGAACCTCCTCCACAAAATCCCCCAGATACACACCCAGATGCAGAGCTTATCCAAGAGACCCAACCAGAAGTGCCACTAACCGTTGCAGACCAGCAACTAGACAATCCACTACCGGAAAATCAACCACAGGAAAGTCTAAACCTTACATATGCACAAGCACATCAACAAGCAGAACAACATAAGCATAAGAGAAAGAGAGACAGAAAGAAGAAGGACCACCAAAAAGAATCACAATCGGCAATGGTCCACATTAGTCAACTTGGGTCGGCCACTGTAGTCGACGCAACAAAGTTTAAGGATGGAGAGTTGGGACAACTCTTAGAAACTATGGCCATCGAAGCAAAAACAAGAAGCCAGACCAGACGTAAGGAGCTCAACAACACTAAGAAGGAACAAGTCGAGTTCCTGTTAAAATGCAGAAACCTAGTACAATATGTGATACCAGGACCTATGGAAGCCAACACCGACAAGCCACTTAAAAAGGCATATCAGTTGTTTTAAATCATGGTGTTGACCCTACACATACAGACGCAAAATACAAGAGAAGAACAAAAAGAAGAAACAGCTAGATTACTGATGCAGCAACACACAGCCTTCTCAGAAGCTTACAAAGTGCTTCAAGATCACATGGAAGAGTCTGTCATAACAAAAGGGGTACTATGGGACTGGCCTACTTATTACGGGAAAGTCTTCTAGCAGACTCAACAGACTCGACAACAAATTCAAGCACTAGAAAAGAGAAAGAGCACGGAAGAAGCATTGAGAAGCACTATCCAAGATCAAATCATGTTGGAGACAGCCAAACTGCAGAGGCTCGAGAGACAAGCACACCAGTGGGTGCAGCACGAACTCCAGAGCCTAGACAAATTAGACACCATCTACCCACAGATGAAAAGGATTCTGGAGACAGTAGAAGAGAAATACTAGTTTATGGGTCCTGACATGGAAAGGATAGCAGACCTTTCCATTCAGGAGAAGATGTCGACATTATCAAGCATTACAACATTGACCATCGACATCCAGAAAGTACTTCAAAATTCAACAGCATTTCAGCATCAACTGGCCATTACACCAGAGGCAATTGTTGAAGTCTGTATATAGAAACGACCAACCATCTGACTTCATAGCCCATAAAAGACAAATAAGAAATAACTACTTTAGATAATCAAAGAATTTTTTAATACCTCCCTTGTTTCTTCGGAATGAAGAAAGGTTTTGTTCATGGGGGAGATGTTGGAGGAGCTATTCGGTAAGCCAACTAACTCGATCAGCCGACTAATTAGAGATTAGGTCGGCTGCATAAGGTCGTGTCGGTTGACCAAACCAATAGGTAGTTATATGTAACTATTTGTAAATCACATATATTAGGCTGTTGAGCTAGATGATAACTTGGTTCAGTTCATTGTTTGTATGGACCCTTTTAATATAATATAATATGTTATTCTACATCTCTATTCTTGTCTCTTGTCTCTGTTATGTCTGTATGCTTTAATGTGTATTATTGGTAACCCTCTATGATCCATGAGATTACAACAATATGTACAACATATAGTAAGCTCTGAACATGGATTCTCAACCTTTTCAACCCCTGGTCTAAGTCTAAAGCAATTATTATGGTAGAAATATTAGTGTCAGTATCTTCTC
The DNA here is from genome assembly GCA_001517045.1 of Pseudotsuga menziesii. Taxonomy (NCBI): domain Eukaryota; kingdom Viridiplantae; phylum Streptophyta; class Pinopsida; order Pinales; family Pinaceae; genus Pseudotsuga; species Pseudotsuga menziesii. The sequence continues at coordinate 15,670 of LPNX010058526.1, forward strand.
TTTTCCTTCTAGTGACCCATTTGTCCTATTATTTACTCTTTTTTATTTTTCTCTCCTTTGCTTCCCCTTCCATTCTTGAAGGCTTCTTCTTGAATTATACTCCACCATCTATTCTCTCTCTTTGGAATCTTATCTATGCTTCAAATGGCTTCACCCCTTTGGTTCATTAAAATACTTTTCTTATATCAAATTAATGAATTTAAATTCAAATTCTACTGAGATATTCAATCCTTGGCCAAATCCTAGGTCTTATTCATAAGATAGATGACAGTTAAAATCCATCGATAAATCTTGTACAACCTACAATAAATTGCAAGAACTAGTTTTTTCTTAGCTATGTTCATTAGCTTCATAGTCTCATTGTGATTTCCCAAATGCTCTTTCATCCTTTCCTTCTAATAATTTGCCCAGATACAATACTTCTAGAATACATGTTCCGATACATTAAACTTTTCCCATCAATATTATGTGAATACATCTCCATGGAATAAATCCAATACAATACTTTTGACTTGATATCAACTTCAACCTCGGATACAATTCATCCATGAACCAACTCTCAATATGGGACTTTCAATACATCATATATCAATATTCCAGGTTTCTATTCTCCATCAAAAATTTGAGATTCTTCCCTCACACATCCACTGTATTTTCCCTGATCCAATATATTCAATGTCACACACTCAATATACTATCATCTTTTAGTCCATTGGCCTTTCTGCTTGCAATTTCTATGGTATACTCCCAATGCTTCTACACCAATTCTCTATGCGTAAATATAAAAATTTATCCTTTTATGGATCTGATATGATCTAAATTTTCCTATAAAACCCAAGTGCCATCCTCTATTCATTTGTTCTTCCATCAGATTAAGTAATATTTAGTCTTTTGACTTCTAGCCTTCCTGGTTGTCATTTATCAAATATTTTTGCAAATCTTATTTTGGTCGCTCATGTATCTACTCATGCCAATTGACAACAAACTCATCATCTTCATTTGAGACACCTTCATGATATTCCTATAGATCGAGCACATTAAATGTGGCTGAAATATCCAACTCCATGGGTAACTCCAACATATATGCATTATTAAAAATATTCTTTAGGACTCTACATGGTCCTATTTTTTTCATCTTCAACTTGTTATACATTCCTCTTGGGAACCTTTCCTTCCACAAATGTGAAAACACAAAGTCTCATTTTTTTTCAGATATCCTTTCCTTTCTCTTTAGGTCATCTCTCTACTTGTACTATTGGATTCTTCTATGTAACTATTTTCAAACATGTTCATGCAACTCTTTCATGTGTTTAATATTCCAAATCTACACTCTTCTGGAACTTTTCTGGTAATAGTGTTGGATCAACAACTCCTTGATGTGATCTTCCATTAATAATATGGAATGGGATATTCTAGTGGACCTATTCATTGAATTATTATATGCAAACTTGTCTTACACCAATACATTTTCCCAATGTCCTATCATTTCTACAACTTATAATCTTAGTGAATTTCCCATGTTTTTGTTAACTACTTCAGTCTAGCCATCAGTCTACATATTATATGCAGAACTAAACTACAACCTGGTATCCAAATTTTCCCACATTGTTCTCTATAAATGTCTGATAAATCTATTATCCATATCATAAGTAACTCTCCTGGGAAACCATTGCAATCTAACTTCTTTGAAGAATAGAACAACTATGTTGGTTTCATCACTAGAATTCTTACATGGAATAAAATGTCCCATCTTGGAAAAAATTTCAATAACAACAAAAATAGAATCATTACCTCATTGGGTTCATGGAAATCCCAATACATAATCCATGCTCATATCCTAGCGGGGTGATTTAGGTACATGTAATCGCATATACAGTCATGTATTTTGGATTCTACCTTTTGCATGTTTGCATACTTGGAAATGTTCAACCCATCTCTTCACATCCTTAGCCAATTTTTCTAATAATATCTCTCTTATATGAATTCTCTAGTATTCTCAACACCAAAATGTCCACTCAAGCCTCTATTGTGGAGATCCCAGATCAAATCCTCTCTCATTAATCCTCATGGTATGCATAACTGATGATTCTTAAAAAGGAATCCCTCTTGGAGAAAATAATCCAAGTATGGAGTTATGTCCCCACTCCAAGACTCCTTGCTAATTCTCCATGCTCCAATGAAATATGGGTCTATTTCATATAATTGATTCATTTCTTCCAACTAGATACCTTCACTATGATGGTAGGTAACTGTAGAAGGAGCAAGTCGATAAGTCGACTTGAACGAGAGCCGACTTAGTTGATTAGCCAACTAAGTCGATGGGTCGACTTAGTCCATTAGCTGACTAAGTCAGTAGGCTGACAAAACTAAGAGAATAGGTCAGCCACCTAAGGTCATGTCAGTTCACTAAACCGACAAGTAGTTATTTTGTAACCATTCTGTAATCATATATATTAGGCTGTTGAGCCAGATGAGAACTGAGTTCAATTCTCTGTGTTGTATGGACTCATTTGTATAATATAATCTGTTTATTCACCTATCTGTTCTTATCTCTTGTATCTATTTTATATTTATATATGTTTTAGTGTGTATTATTGGTAACCTTATGTGATCTGTGAGATTACAACATTGGTTCCGTTGCCGGTAGTACACGACTGGAATGTATGCAAACAGATGATACCAGAGCAGGAGATTAAAGACTGGTGGGAACGTAAAGTTGCAAACTATTTGCAAAATTACGCACGAAGGAACAGATTAACAGTCGCACAAGTAAAAGAAAGCTTTTTCACAGAGACGCATGAAAATTTTGTCGAATCAATGCCCCAACTTTTGAAGAAATTCCTGGATGAGAAAGCCAGACAGGATTAAAGAACAACAGTTGCTGGAAAAACTGATCCGTGAAGGTAGAACAAACTTGTCGGAGTGGTTTGAGAAAATCACCGATGACTTCTGTGAGGAACAAGTAGTTGAAGACAAAACTTCGGTAGAAACAGTCAAGGAGAAATTTTACACATATCTCACCGAAAAATTTATGTGTTCCCTACCAACCTTGCTGTTCAAATTCTTGATCAAGAAAGAAGCAGGACATATTGTCGAACCTTGTCCATCACTCCATGAACTGCCATCAAACTCTAACTGGGTGGAGAAGTAGAGGAAGTGGGAAAAATTCATTTCAGAAAGGGAGTGGGAATACTTCCTAAGCAAATAGACCGAATTATCCGGGCTTTCTAAAAAGAGTCGGGTAGGCTATGGGGGGGTATCTGGTCATATGTCGAGATAGAGTATAGTGGATCCTAGTTGACTACAACCAGATATCAGTCACTAGTAATGAGAAGTCGACTAAAAGGGAACCTAAGAGAATAGTATCATACGAAGATATGTCAGACATTCAGAAAATAGAAAGGGAAGAGAGACACCAGAGAAGGGAAGCAAGACGAGAAAGAGCCTTAGAGCTGCACAGAAGAAGGAACCCTAGGGAGAACGACCAGGAAGAGATTCCGCCAGAGTCGGGTCATGACCGACATGAAGAAGGCGTGGAATAAGAAGTGTCACCTAAGGAGGAAGAATTATGGATAGAACAACCAGAAGCTCTCCAATTAAGAGCTCCCAATGAAGGAACAACCCTCTCTCCATTGAATCTGCGTACTCGAATACAGACTATTGTCGAAGAAAAACTACGACTATGAGCTGGTGACTTTAGTATATGGAGTGAACTAGGCAATGACATGTACACTAGACGACACCTCATTATACGTCGACCAGAAGAAGGGAATTGGGTGACCTTTCAAGCGGCACCCTCCCACCGAAGTATCCACTTTCTCTTACCGACACATGAAGGAGCACCCCCCCCCACCAAATACAGCTTTAGAAGAAACAAAACATTCAGAACTGCAGCCAAATAGTTGCAATGGACCATCGACAGCAGAAGTCGACATCAATCGACTACAAGTCGACGATGAATCGACAACCGATAGGAACGAAAGTTCCGTCGACTAGAGTTTCGCAGAGACGAATACACCAATAACCCCACCACCCTCATCACCACCCCCACCTCCATCGCTGCCACCTCCTGAGAGCAGTGACAGTGATTCAGGCATGGGTCATGGATCAGCTCACATTCCTCTATATGATGGGGATGAGGACCCTATATGAAACTGGTTCATCTGTGAGTCAGCTTGGGAGGCCAACCAAGTTACAGATGAAGATAGACAAATGGCACAGTTCGCATGAGCCTTAAGGAAAAGGGCATTGACGTGGTATATGACCTTTTCGGAGAGACAACCCAGAGCAACAAAAGCCAAGATTAAGGCGCAATTTTTGTCATTTTTCAAAACTCCAGATGCTAAGCACCTGGCCATGAAAAATCTAAAAACCACATCACAAAAGCCAGGGGAATCCATCCACGACTACGATAAGCATTGGAAAGACCTACTGAGCCAGCTGGATTATGTTATAGATGAATAGTTACTAATCCAATGTTTTCTTGTAGGTCTCTCTCAGAAAGTATGCCGACACATTAGTCTGGAGACGTTCAAAACTTACGAAGATGCGCTAACAAAAGCTCTTCAGGTGGAGATGGATGAAGACATACCTGCTTACCCCATAGACCACACATTGGAAGAACAACTCAAGAACATATAGAAGTCTCTAAAAGAGTTAAGCCTCAAGAATCAAGAGATCTGGTGCACCAAATGCTCAATGGCCGGCCATTCAAAAGATAACTGTCGACAAGAATATAGCCAACAAGACGTTTGATTCATACATACCAAGTCCTTTTGCGACATTTGTCAGGAGCACGGAGATCACTCGACAAAATATTGCCCATTCAACGTGAAGAATGGTAAGGCTTCCTGGTGTGCCATCTGCGAGACCAAAAGCAATAACACGGCCGACTGTCAGTTGAACCTGAAGAACCGACAGAACTATCAGGTGGTCTACCAAACGAATGCAGTGGCACAGCATAACAAGCAAAACCATCTATCAAACGATCAGAACGGACAGAGATACAATGGTCGACAATATGAGTGTCGGTACGACAATCGATGCCCAAGCTACGGAGGAAGAGGTCGATTCCCTGGGAATCGCGACAACTGACCGCGTCGATCCATCTAGTGCTTCACCTGTTATAAAGAGGGTCATCAATACGCAGACTTTCCATACAAGGAAAAAACTAATCTCAAATTTTGTACTCACTACAGGGTAGGGGATCACACACTAAAGGATTTCCCTACCATGTTAGAAAAAATTAATACAAAAAAAAAATGTTAATGTCTTGTCCTGTGTGCAAAAAAATGATGTAATAAACACCAAAAATTTACATATTGTAACTCGACAAGGAACAAAAATAGGAGCTGATAACCCCAGAATCAGTAAAATAAAAGAGAAAAATGTCTATCCTAACCCACTGAAGGAAAAACAAACATATAAAGAAGCAACTCATGTATTTTAAGAAATTGCACAACAAGAAAATGTTCATAACAGCCGACATAACATAATAAATGAATTACTCTAGCTCGTTCAAACAAACAATTCAGTCTCCCAGTTCATTGATTTGTTGTATGAAATAAAATGTACCAACTCTGGAAAAAAAAACAAGGAACATTTGCAGCTTAAATCAAAAAGACAAAAATGACGCTGACCCACTTGTCGACCTGGAAATCGAAGGTTACCATGTCTGACAAGTAGTGCTCGACTTCGGCTCACAAGTAAACATCATGACTTGTGACACTTGGGAACAAATGGGTAGATCTCGCCTCTATGAGTCAGGTATATACCTAAAACTAGCCGACCAAGGCCTAATTAAACCCATTGGAGTCTAGGAAAACATCGACACGACTATAAAAGGAATCCCGACCAAGGTCGATTTTGAAATCATTGACCCGAAGGAAGGATCCAGTTCCTTCCCAGCATTAGTCGGTCGACCTTGGGGTAGAAAGATGAAAGCATCCATATCTCTGGACAAGGATCGAATCAAATTAAAAGGAAATGTTCAAAATGTCATTGTACCCATTCATCCATCTCAAGGGGAACCTTGGACTGAACCTATTGATGAAGAAGTTGATGTCAGACAATTCTACCAAATCCATAACAATGCAGACTACACAGAACCAAACATCCATGGAGAACTTCACTTAGGTAACCAAGACTCGGTTGGTTATAACTCAGACGCTGAATTATATGATTGGGAGATCGAGAACTACAAAACATAAGCAAGAGGGTGCTAGACTATATAGAAAGTGCAGAAAAATCCCACCCAACAGTGCTTCATAGTGTCCATTGTCCCAAAAATCTTTGAAAAGAAAATGAGGGAACACCCTACCTTACAACCCACCAACCTGAATACTACACAACTACCAAGGTATAAGGAAAAGGAATCACCAGTCATGCATGTCGAACAAGTCTCCAAAAATATTGGTGAACATGGCCGACTTCAAAGCCTAGTTGAAACTTTTATAGGACAAGCTGCTAGATGGTGGGATACCCATCAGACAAGACTACAGACCTAGACAACTGCTTCGACTTACTTTGTCGAAAGGTTTGGAGCAAAGAAGTTAACCCAACAAGCTCAGATACCTGTATTCACTCAAGGACAGAACCCAGAAGATCATACCAAAACCTGTGAAAAAGAGTGGAGAAGAATTGGATACAAGGATGAACGAGCATGGCCACACTTATTTCCATCAACCCTAGCCGACTTACCAAACAAATGGTATAAGATGGAAGAAGCTAGAGGTGAAACCTTCTTATGGCACGAACTCAAGGAAAATTTTATTAAATATTTTAACTTTATACCTCAAAATGAAAATCTAGTCGAAACAGCAAAGAAAATTAAAGAATTTATCCAACCGACTGAAAACAAACCCTTACAGGACCACCGACAAACAAGGAAATGTAACAATATACAAACAAGGTCAAAACCATAGCCGACCCGATTACAATTAGAAAATGAAATCACAGAAGGAAAGAGCTTTAGATGGAAATCCAACCATGTTGAAACAACAAAACCTATTTACACCATCCTGAAAGTCGAAACAACAGACAAAACAAATACTAACAGAATGACTGCAGTCGACTTCCCTGCCACATTCTCATAGTTCAAAGAAGGAAGTTAACTGATCAATGAAGCCAAAGCACTAGAGTGGCTAGTTGCTAAAGTCAAAACTAAAGAATTCGACATCTCAAATGATGATCGACCAAAAATGGCAAAGATTGGTGACTACTGGAGCGAACAATAGACCACAGAAATAGTGAACTTACTAAGGGAATTTCAAGATGTATTTGCTACAGATTACAAAGACCTCAAAGGTTTAGTCCACGAAATGGGAGAAATGAAAATTGATACTAAACCTAATGTTCGACCTGTCAAGAAAAGGCCTTATAAAATAGCTCACAAATACAAGGACATAGTCAAAAAGGAAATTGATAACATGTTAGCAGCAGGCATCATCTACCCTATCGACTAGTAAGAATGGGCAAGTCCAATGGTTGTACAACCTAAGAAACATGACCCAACCAGATTAAGAATTTGTGTCGACTTCATGGAACTAAATAAAGTAACACTGACAGACCCATTTCCAACCCCTTATGCAGATGAAATCTTGAATGAAGTTGCAGGACATGAATGCTACTTATTTACAGATGGATTCTCGGGCTGTAACCAACTACCAATAGCTAAAGAAGACCAGAAGAAGACAACCTTTGTGTGTGAATTTGGTTCCTTTGCTTACAAAGTTATGACTTTTGGATTAAAGAATGCACCTACAGTGTTCTCTCGAATTGTGGTTAAAACATTTGAAGAATACATTTACAAGACCACGGCAGTATACTTTGATGACTGGACAATATACTCCATGCTAAAAGATCATTGCAAATGGCTCTGACTTATGTTGGAGAGATGTCGACAGATTCAACTCTCCCTAAACATCAAGAAATGTATATTTGTGACCCCCATAGGGATCTTATTAGGGAACACTGTGTGCAAGGAAGGTATTAAGGTTGACTTTGCAAAAATCAAAATTATCCTCAACCTAAAACCACCAGTAAACCCCAAACAAGTTAGGGTGTTACTTAGCCACACAGGCTATTACAGAAAATTCATAAGATATTATTCAGATATGACCTATACTCTTGAAGAACTATTAAGGGAAGATCAAGAGTTTAACTGGACAGAGGAATGCCACATATCATTCAAAAAATTAAAAAGAAAACTACTCAAAGCCCCCATCCTAAAGTTTCCAAACTGGTTATCAAATTCCAGGTTCACATTGATGCATCAGGCCTAGCAATAGGAGCAATCCTAACTCAACCAGGAGATGATGGAATGGATTATCCCATAGTTTACAGCGGCAGAAAATTAAACAAGGCTGAAAGAAACTACTCGACCACAGAAAGGGAAGCCCTAGGAATGGTCTTTGCACTACAAAAATATAGACATTATCTTCTAGCTAACCCATTTATATTCTATACCGACCATCAGGCCCTGAAGTATCTCATTAATAAACCACTCCATCATGGAAGGATTTGTCGATGTCTACTTCTCTTCCAAGAATTTGAGTTTGAAGTTGTTGTCCAACCAAGTAAGTTAAATGTAGATCCCGACCATTTATCCCAAATCGACACAGGAGAAGAACCGATAGGAGTCGACGACAACTTACCGAATGCACATTTATTTTGGATAGAAGTAGCCCCAGCAGAACTAGAAGAAATAGCTCAGTTCTTAGAAGACGGACATGCACCAGAAGGTATGAGCACCAAGAAAAAATAGATCTTAGCTATGAAGGCTGCACCATATAGTCTCATTAATGGATTTTTATACAAAATGAGATTAGATGATATCCTCAGAAGATGTGTACTAGAACATGAACGAGACCACATTATCCATGAAGCACACTATGGACCTGCAGGAGGACATTTTCAAGCAGACACAACTACAAAGAAAATCCAACAGTCAGGATTATGGTGGCCGACACTCCACAGAGATTGCAAAAATTTTGTTAGTTGATGTGACAGATGTCAATGACTAGGTCGACCCCTGCCTAGCACAAAATTTCCTTTGATATCAGTAAACCCAAGTTTGACATTTGAAATCTGGGCCATAGACTTCATAGGACCCTTTCCTATCCCAGCAAAAAGGTCAGGTTCAAGGTATATCATTACTGCAGTGGAATATGTCACTAAGTGGGAAGAAGCTGAACCGGTTGATACATGTTCTAGTGAGATAGCTGCTAAGTTTATCTATGAGAATATCATCACTATATTTGGATGTCCACTAACCCTGATTAGTGACCAGGGGACACACTTTATCAACAAGACTATCAAAACCCTAACCGACCAGTTCCAAATCGACCATCATCGAAGTACAACATACCATCCTCAGTCGAATGGAGCAATTTAAGCATTCAATAAAACATTAACAAGAGGATTAACCAAAATATGTAATGCTGACAAGGACGACTGGGATGAGAAAATACCTGCAGTATTATGGGCATACAGAACAACCTATAAATGATCGACCGACCAAACTCCTTTTCAACTAGTCTATGGACAAGAAGCAGTAGTTCCACTACACTTCCGACAACATACACCTATTATCGTAGAAATACTACATGTCGATGTTGAACAAGGAAGGAAGGACCAACTATTTCAAGTCAACAAGCTGGAAGAGCACCGACTCATGGCTATACGACACCAAGAAATCCAGAAGCAACAACAGAAAGCATGGCACGACCGCAACATCAAGAACAAAAACCTGTCGGTCGACGACCTTGCTTTACTATACAATAGTTGGGTCAAAGGAAATCCTAAGAAGCTCCACACATAATGGATGGGACCTTACATTGTCGAAGAGATACATCCCAACGGATCAGTCTGACTAAGGACATTACAGGGCATAGTATTTCGGAAGCTCATTAATGGATCCCACCTAAAACGCTGCAAAAACTAATTCGAAAAAAAAAAAAAAATCATATAATGACCATAACCGTCAACCAAAATCCATAAAAAAAACACTAAAAATTCCAAAAACAAAATAATACCCTACAAATAGAAAACCATGACAGGAAATCGCCATCTAGACAACCACCATCATGACCATCGACCTAGCACCAGCGACCACTTTCATCGACTGACTACTTTCGTCGACCATTCTCATCATAGACACCAACCGACGACTTCGATAGTCCCATCGCGCATTCATGACATCAAGCACCGAAAGCAATTCACCATTAACACACACTTGTGTACTCCAGCTGGAACATCACATCCGCCATTAATACACCCATCGCCACACACAACCACAACATTGCCTATAAATACTGGATCACTGAAGGTTCATTCACCACAACCTATACAGACAGAGCATCAGAGCATCTAGTCGACCAAAAGCTGAGAACCCCTTAGTGACATCGACCAAACCAACACAATGGCCCCCAAGCAGACTAGTGCATCGACCAAATCCAAGGAGATACAAGCCACGTATACACCCTTAGTCTGCAGGATGAAAAACATCAAAAACACCAAAGTACAAGAAGGTTCAAGGCAAAAGCTATGGAATGAAATATAAGAATGGGCCTTTGCCGACAAAAAGGCCACTCAAGTAGTAGAGAAAATCAAACGCAGCACTCTCTTCGGCTATGCAAACACACCGCTGATGGCCAGCTTTGGTGGCACGAAGGAAGCTGCTATCAAATTCATCATCAGTCGATATCACAATAGCCGGTTCTACTTCGACGAGCCGGTCGACATCTCTGGAGATGTCATCTCCAAGCTGACCGGTCTCTCTAATAAAGGAGACCCCGTACCAGTCAGTATCAAAGACGGACTAGTAGAAGAGCTCACTGGGTCACCTTCCAATAAAAACTCCAAGGACTTGATGATTATCCAAATCACAACACGAACGCCGCAGATTGTGGCCAAAATCATTGCAATAACACTCACTCTAGCAGGTCAAGGCAGCGACCTCAAGTTAGAAATGCTAGAAGCCATCGACACTATTGCCACCGATAGACGAATATATAGATGGGGTGATTATGTCACTGACATGGTGAAGACCATCTATGAGCAATGTCAAGAAACGGGGGGAATCATCAAGTTCCCCTCCCTCATCTTATGGATTGTCATGTACCACATCTGCACAGAGGGGAGCCCAATATTTCGGGAACCGTCGAAGTTCAACATGTGGAGATTTAAACCATTCTCCCAGCGAGGAACTTTGCATGAACTGGGGCGCGGGAAAGTATTTCTAGAGAACTGGTTCCAACAGCTCAAAGTCCGCATGACTAGATGGAGGGTGCCTCAAAACATCCAACGAAATCTACCCGTGAACTCCCACATCCAGCTGGAGCTTGACCATACCTCGGTGTGGTACATGCAGGGCGATGATTCCAATGCCAAATCCCTCGACTACTATCCATTTGTTGACCAGATCTTTCAGGAACTGTCTCGACAGGCCAAGACAAAAATACTAGTACCAGCAGTAGCAAAATAGATCGACTTCTCGATCGAGGAGCCACTCATGGACCAGGAAAAAGAGGAATACTACAAGCTCAACCTCTACATCAGCACATTTGTGTCGGAGGAGACACCGATCGAACACACCAATCGACTGCAGATAACTATCAAACCTCCGACTGCCAAGAGAATAAAACCCTAGATCGCAAAGCAAAAGCTGTAGCCACAACAGCAGATAACTCCTCCAGCTACAGAAAGTGTCATCTCGACTCAGGCATCGACGAGCGAGACAGAACCCGACAACCCTAAGTATGCTGTTACAAAAGGCATTATTCGAAAAATCTCAAAAGAAATAGCAGCAGCCAGGAAGAAAATAAAAACACAAGAACAACAACAAGGTAAATTTAAGCGCAAGATTATCATTGCCGAATCATTAGAGGATAAGGAGGAACTAGCAGCCATGGCCTTCGACATCATAGAGGATGCCAAAGCAAATAAAGTGCCGGTTGAAACCCAGTTCTAGCGATTTGTCGACGCCAGAGCACAAGCAAGTCAACAGAAAAAAGCAAGCACTACGACGATGCCTGAAAACGTCATCGATCTTGTGTTGACGCCTCCACCCCCATCACCGACCAAAATAACCGAGGAACAAGCACCGGCACCACAGTCAGTCAGCCCCCTCGACTTATACAAAAGTGCGATGCTGGAGGCTGTAAAAGCAAAATTTGACAGAGATAGTGACTTGCAAGCTTTCTTTGAGACACTGCCTGCATTGTTTAAGTCAGCTCAAAAGCTTTCTTTGAGACACTTCCTGCGTTGTTTAAGTCAGCTCAAAAGATTTCTACCAAGGCACCTATCTTCACAGGACAGGGCACACAACCCCCAATTGTTGCAACCATCATGTCGACTTTCAAAAGAAATCCCGACAAGGAAGGTAAAGTGATTAGACATTGGTCCTCCATTATTGCACCAACCGACCCCGTACCCCAATATGACCTACCAAACACCGAACCTACTGAGGGAGAACCCGACCTAAACTCACACCCTTGTCCTTACAACCCACCACTCAACCATACTTCCCCCAAACCAATCACCCCCAACCATTCGCCAACTCCATCACCACCACCACCACCATCTCCACCACCACCACCGCCCCCTGACTCAGAGATAGGCCCACCACAACCGACTACATCCACATAACCAAAGGTGTTCGTCATCCCACCTCCCCAACCAAACAAACCATCGTCCTCTAACCCAGAAACCAAATATGCCGCATCGACTGTTGCAGGTACACAGGAAACAGATAAAGAAAAGCATAAGAAGAGGAAGGAGAAACAAAAGAAGGAGCATCATGGAAAGTCTTCCAAAATCCAAATTAGCTTGAAGGATGCAGGCTCCTTGACCGACACAGAGATGGGACAACTCCTCAAAACCCTAGCGAGTGAAGCAAAGACGAGGAGAGAGCAAAGAAATAAAGAACTCAAGGACAAAAAGGCAGAACAGGTCGAGTTTCTCGACAAATGCAGGAATTTGGCCCAGTCCATCATGTCGGGCCCCATATAGATCGACACAGATAGACCACTTGAAAGAGCGTATCATCTATTTGAGAGCATGGTGTCAACCCTCCAAGCGCACATTCAGGAAACCAAGGAGGAACAAAAAGAGGAAACTTCCCAACTCCTCATGGCACAACACACTGCATTTTTTGAAGCATATAAAGTATTGCAGGATCATATGGAGGAGTCTGTCGTAACTGAAGAAGTACTAAGAGACTGGCCTAATCACTACGGGAAAGTTTATCAACAAACTCAACATACTCGACAAGGCATTCAGGCATTAGAGAGTAGAAAAACCACTAAGGAAGCACTTAGAATGACAATAGAAGAACAGATAGTGCTTGAAACCGCCAAACTACAAAAACTGGAAAGGGAAGCACATCAGTGGGTGCAACAAGCTCTCCCTAACTTAGAGAAAGTCAACATCATCTGCCTGCAGATGAAATGACTTATTGAGACTGCAGAGGAGAAGGACCAGTTCATGGGTCCCGAAATGGAGAGGATAGCTGAAGTTTCCATCTCAGAAAAGATGTCGATATTATGAGGCTTGACCACACTCACCATCGACATCCAGAAAATTTTGCAAAGTTGGACTAATTTCCAACATCACCTTGCTATCACAGCCCCAACCATTTTAGAAGTCTGCGTACAGAAATGACCGACCATCAGACTTCATAGCCCACCGCAATAAATATTAAAGGCCAGCAAGAATTTTGTACCTCCCTATTTCTTCGGGACGAAGAAACGTTTTGTTCATGGGGGAGATGTAGAAGGAGCAAGTCGATAAGTTGACTTGAACTAGAGCCGACTTAGTCGATCAGCTGACTAAGTCGATGGGCCGACTTAATCGATCAGCCGACTAAGTCGATCGGCCGACTAAACTAAGAGAATAGGTCGGCCACCTAAGGTCTTGTCGGTTCATCGAACCAATAGGTAGTTATTTTGTAACCGTTCTGTAATCATATATATTAGGCTCTTGAGCTAGATGAGAACTGAGTTCAGTTCTCTGTGTTGTATGGACTCATTTGTATAATATAATCTGTTTATTCACCTATCTCTTCTTATCTCTTGTCTGTGTTTTATATTTATATATGTTTTAGTGTGTATTATTGGTAACCTTATCTGATATGTGAGATTACAACATTAACAACATGGTTCTTCTACTCAATGCATCAGCTACCGTATTTGACTTTCTTGGTTTGTGTTTCAACACAAAAATGTAACTCTACAGGAACTCAACCCATTTCATAGGTCTTTGATTCAATATTAAATATATTTTTGAATATCTCAATTTTTGATGGTCTATAATAAAAAGAAATATTCAATAAGCACATAATGTCACCACTTCTTCAGCACTTGCATAATTACATAAAAATCCTTGTCATAAACTGAATACTTTGTCTTAGATTCATCCAGCTTCTCATTGAAGTAAGCAATAGGAGTTCCTTAATGGCTCATCACCTCTCTAAATCATATGTCAATCACATCATTTTCAACCTGGAAAACTTTATCAAATTTTGACAATGCCAACAATGGTATTTGTATCACCTTTTGCTTCAATTATTCAAATTCTTTTTGAGCAACTATAGTCCAATTAAATTCTCCTTTTTTCATACATGATGTTAGTGATGCACAAATGCCACTAAATTTCCTTATGAAATTCTTATAAAAATTGGATAATCGATAGAAGATTCATACCTCAATTGCACCCTTTGGTACTGACCACTCTATAATTTACTTCCCTTTATCAGGGTCCATTTTCAAACCTTGTTGAGATATAGAAATTCCTATATACACCCATTCATATTTCATAAAATAACATTTTTGCAGTTACTTTCCACATTCTCCAGTCCAAACGACATAAGTAGCCATTCATACAAACCTACTTTGGTCTTGAATGTATTCTTTCATTCGTCCCCTTCATGAATTATAATCTGATGATAATCACTCTTCAAATCAATGTTGGTGAAGTATATTTCCCCACTCAAGAAATCTAATAGATCATCCTCTCTCGACAATGGAAATCTATACTTGATAGTAATCTTGTTGATGGCCTTTGAATTGATGCACATCCTCCATTCTCCTCCTTTCTTAGTTGCAAGTACAATTGGTAATGTATATGGACTTAAAATTTCCCTTATCAGTCCTCTATACAATAATTGATGAACTTGTATGTTGATCTCATCATTCTTTGCAGGGGTTATTCTATGGGGTTCCTTGTTGGGAAAACTATGTCTCGGTATCAAATCAATCTTATAGGATATACTTAACACTCACAGTAATCCATTTTCCAACTCATCTAAAATCGATTCACCAAATGCATACATCATTTTTCCAACCTTTGTGGGGATATCTTCGATCTTCAACTCCATAATGAGGCTCTTTGGTATGGATACAAAAAAATATTTTATTTCAGTTTCATCCTCCAAGAATTATTTTGTTAAACAAATTATCACCTAACTTCCAAAACAATTACTAGTGTTGTCTCCCCATTCTTGTTCTCCTTTAGGGGTACCATTAAGATTGTGTTCCCATCCTTCCTCATGAAAATATTACTTTGAATGCCATGATATATCATTCTTATGTCATACTAATAATGTTTTCCCATCAATAAATGACAAGCATCCCTAGGTACAATATCACATAATACATTTTTTCATAATTGTTTGAATAATCAAAACCCATCCCAAGACTTAGGATAAAATCATTAATCTCTTTTGATTAATTCCTAGGTATTATTACACTAGCTAGTTTGCACCCAAACCCATTTTTGTGGTCAAACTTGCCAAAAGTTCCTCATGGAGTGAGTTAGAAATATTCTGGATAATATCCTGCGAACCCACAGACTGCCCAGAATGGAAACTGCGCATTACTACTTTTTCCAATCTTTCCAGCTTTTCTGCAGTTTTAAGGCAAAACCTAAAGTTAGTTTTAAGGTAGACTGCCTTGTTTTTTGCACCAACTCGCCTCCCTTCTTTTCCTCATCTAAAATAGTTATAAATTCAACATTCCATCACTTATGAGCTGTACACATTCATTCAAAAAATTCATGAGCCTCTTCACTGATTTGGAAAGTGCTTTATCCACCTATGGGGGATTTTGACTAGTTTGGTAAGCCTGCTTTTGTACCAATTCGAATAGCTTCCTAAATCTTTCGAATCCTTAGAGTATGTATTGTATGAGAAGCCTGCATCTATTTAATGATGGCTGATGTAAATTAATATCATCAACAGTTTGTGGATTATCACATATTTAGTCTCCTTCTTGAGTGTTTCAAGCATATTTTCAAGAAATTTTGTGAGTTCAATTGTTCTAATCTTGGGATTAATTTCCACATGGTATCAGATCTAGAGTAGCTCAATTTTTCTCCTCTTCAATTTTCTTTTGCAGGGTCAACATCACTCACTAGGAGCGCAGACTGTCTGGTCAAAGGGTGCAGCTAAAGTATGGATCAATCTCAATCAATCATCTTGACTCCATTCAACTACTTCGAATGAAAGGAAAGAATGGAGATACTTATGAGGAGTAAATTCCCCTTCAGAGTGACCATGGCAAAAAAATTTGAGCCTAATGCAGCAATAGAGAAGATCAAATGTCATAATAGGAGAGATGAGGCATATGGTCTCTTATGTCTCAGCATTTCCAGAGACCTTCTATTTCATCTTGATGGTATTACATCACTGATTGAAGTATGGGAGAAACTTCAAGATTTGTTCAGGAAGACAGATAAGATGAGAGTTTATCAACTGGAGAATGAGATGATAGCATTGATTCCAAGCATCTTCGAAACCTTCCAATTCTACTTCTCAAAACAAGTCACTGGTTTTGTAGCTAAAACAGTGTAGTATTGATAAGGAAGATGAACAACTAATCTTGGCCATTCTTTCAAATCTTGGTACTTATTATTCACTATTTGTTTTGACTTTCAATGCCTCCAAGTTGACAGCTCGAAATTGGAATATGCCTTCACTGGAATATTTCATGGAATCCTTGACTCAGGAGCAAGACAAATTGGTCTTGATGGGCACCATCAAACCTTCCAAATAACAAGCTTTGGTTGCTGGATATTCCAAGGTGAATTACAAGGAAAAGAAGAAGTCTAAGAATCCTCTAGATCAAAAAGGAGATAAGTCCAAGTCTCAAGAGGAGTCCTCAAAATCCAAGAAGAAGAAATTTTAGAAGAAGAAAGGTAAAGCAGAAGGAAGCAAGTGCACATACTGTGGTAAGGGATTTCATTGAGAGAGATCTTCCATGAAGAGGCAGATAGATATGCTTAATCAACTCCTAGAGAAGAACAACATCTCCCTCCCTGGTGGCGGAAGCAAGAAGGAAGGAGGATCCATTTTTGAAGACCAAGAGAGAGTTCATGCCCTGGTTGCAAGCACTATAAGATATCCTTCCTTTATCATCTATTCTGGAGCTTCTAGGCACATGGTTTCAACTAAATAATCCTTCTCATGTCTTGATGATTTGAAGGGTCCTAATATTTTGTCGAGAGATAACTCAGGAACTAAAAGCAAGGGTAAAGGTAGCATTGATTTGACCATGGTTCCTTTAATAATGTCTTTATGTCCCAGATCTTCTTTCTAATCTCTTATCAGTAGACAAGATGACCCACACTGGGTCTCCTAAGAAGGTTGTTTTCTCTCCCAATGAAGTTGATATGATATTGTAAATGGTAGAGTCATTTCCAAAGGTTTTGTGGATCATAGTTCTAGAGTTTACAGTTTCTCACACTTCATGCCTTTCTCTAACCCCTATGCTATCCTTACACATGCCAATGAAGAAAGCAAACTTTGGCATGAGAGGATTGGTCATCTAAACTATAAGTACCTTTCATATTTCAGTGATAAAGATATGGTTTCAGGATTACCAAACTAAAGTTTTCCAAAGGAGTCTTTCAAGGTTGCATTCTAAGAAAACATCCAGAGCATAAGTATGAGAGAGTCAGACATGAGCGAACCTCGGCACCTCTTAAGCTCATTCACAGTGACATTTCTGGTCCCTTCCCTCATATTTCCATACTTTCATAGATGACTTTTCTAGGTTAAGTTGGGTTTACTTCCTTAAACTCAAGTCTTAAGTTTTTTACCACTTCAAGGTTTTCAAGCCTTAGTTGAGAACTAGTATGGGAGGAGACTCAAGATCCTCATATATGATAATGGTGGTGAATATTTCAAGTCTAAGTTCATTAATTATTGTAAATATGTAGGTATTGAGATGCAATACTCTATTCCTTACACACCTCAGCAGAATGGTGTGGCTGAGAGGAAGAATAGAAGTATTAAGGAGATGGCTGCTTGTATGTTGGAGTCTAAGACTTTGGCACCAAATATTTGGGCTGAAGCTATAAAATGTGCATCCTACATGTAGAATAGGGTTCCACAAAAAAATCTTGATGGAGTTACCAATTTCAATGCTTGGAGTGGGAACAATCCAGATGTGTCTCATTTCAGAATTTTTGTCTCAAGAGCATGGGCTAGAATTCCACTAGATAAAAGGAGGGATTTGGAGCCTCAAAACTAAGGGTGCCTATTTGTTGGGTATTCTAACTATTCCAAAGGGTACAATCTGATCAACATGAGCACTCAAAAATACTTCATTGAAAGGATTTTTTCAATTCGAAGAAGAGCCTATGGTAGAAACAGAAATTGGAGAGTCCTCCCCACCTCCTCCACCTTTGGTTGTAAGTGAAGGAACTAAAAAAATTATGATTATTATATGTCTGATAATGATTATTTAATTGCATATCCAAACATCCCCACAAGGCAAAATAGGGATGCAAAAACTATCCATGCAGCTGGGGAACTAGCTGGGAATCCTAGAGATCCTAGGAGGACTAGATCTCAGTTTGAGAGTGCCCTTTGTGTCAAGGACCCTTTTTTTGTTGATAATTTTTTTATAATCATTGAATCTGATCCACATATATATGAATATGCATGTGAATATCCAGTATGGAAAACAACCATGAAGGAGGAATTGCATTCACTCCAAAAGAATGATACATGGGATCTAGTCACTCTACCCCTAGAGAGGAAGCAAGTCAAGTGTAAGTTGGTTTTCAAAAACAAATTTTTTATTGATGGTTCTCCTTTGAAATATAAGTCAAGGTTAGTTCCAAAGGGCCTCTTCCAATTCCACTTCATTGACTACAACGAGACCTTTGCACCACTTCCAAAGATGGACTCCATAAGACTAGTTTTAGCCATTGCAACTTCGAAGCAGTGGGGGGTACATCACATGGATGTGAAGAGTGCTTTATTACATGACGATCTGAAAGAATAAATATATGTGCAGCAGATAGAATGTTTTTTTAATAAATCATCTCTTGTTTTCAGGTTGAAGAAATCATTGTATGGGATAAAACAAGCTCCTAGATCTTGGTATGCCAAGATTGATGGGTTTTTGCTATCACTAAACTATTGTAGATGCAATTCTAATCCAAAATTTTATTTGAAGTTGATTCATGGTTCCTTAATAATCATTTTATTTTATGTGGATGACTTCTTGATCATAGTAAGTTCCAAGAAATAAATTGCCTCCTTGAAGGATGCAATGAACCATTCCTTTTCGATGACTGATTTGGGATTGTTAAGCCAATTTTTGGGGCTTGTTATTTCTCAATCAGATATTGGAATCAAATTACATAAGTCCAATTATGCTTCATATCTACTAAATAATTTAATAATGAATGATTTCAATCTAACAAAGACTCCTTTCCTTTTAGTAGTTAAGCTTGAAGAAGCGCAGTCAACTCCATTGGAAAACAACACCCTGTATAGGAAACTGGTTGGTTGTATTCTCTATTTGACTCATACTTGACCTGATCTATCTTATGAAGTGAGTGTGGCTTCCAGAAACGTGGATTATCCTCATGAAATCCATTGGAGGGCACAAAAAAGAATCCTAAACTTTGTACAAGGAAAAAAAACTCATGGGATTCACGATGTTGCACAATCTAGTCTAGAGTTGATTGGTTTTACTGACTCTGATAGGGAAAGTGATAACACTGATAGGAAATAAAATTTTGGATATGTTTTAATGCTTGAAGATGTACCAATGAGTTGTCAAATTAAGAAACAAATTGTCATTGCACTTTCATCTACAGAGGCAAAGTATAGAGGAGATGTGAATGCAACTACTCAATGTTTGTGGTTGCAGGGAATACTTGGAGAGTTTGGGATCGAGACAGAGACTTCTATTGTCATATATTATGACAACCAGAGTACCATTCGTACATCAATTGATCTGGTACTGAGGCAGTGAACCAAACACATCAATATCCATATGCACTACATCAGAGGACTTGTGCATGATGGGGACATTGATCTGCAATATTGCCCTTCATATGAGCAAGTTGTTGACATCTTCACCAAAGTATTTTCAGAAAGGAATTTTTAGAAATATTAAGTATTTACTTGGGATAGTTGATCATGTTGTGAAGATATATTTAATACCATTATTCATACAGTTTTGTTCATGTCGATGTTTGAGGGAGGATTTTCCCACTTGTGGTTTTTCCTATTTTCCTTGTTTTGTATGGACAAGCAGTATGTAAAGGGTGACTAAGACTTGCTGCTAGGACCTATATCTATGTTATTTTTTCTGATATTGTACTTAAATTCAGGCTTAAGAGGGGGTGTTGTAATAATCAAAACCCATCCCAAGGTTAGGATAAAATAATTAATCTCTTTTGATTAATTCCTAGGCACTACACTAGCTAGTTTGCACCCAAACCCATTTTTTAGATCAAACTTGCCAAAAATGCCTCATGGAGAAAGTTATAAATATTATGGATAAGATCCTACCAACCCAAAGACTTCCTAGAATGGAAACTTTGCATTACTTCTTTTTCCAGGCTTTCCAACTTTTCTGGAGTTTTAAGGAAAAAGCTAAAGCTGTTTTTAAGGTAGATTGCCTTGTTATTTGCACCAACTCACCCCCCTTATTTTCCTCATATAAAAGCATGATAAATTCAACCTTCCATTACTTATGAGTTGTACACACTCATTGAGCAAATTTGTGAGCCTCTTCACTTATTTGGAAAGTGCTTTATCCACCTATGGCAGTTGTTAACTAGTTTGGCAAGCCTGCTTTTGTACCAATTCGAATAGTTTCCTAAATCTTCCAAATCCTTGGAGAATATATTGTATGAGAAACCTACATATATTTAAGTATGGCTGTTGTAAATTAATATCATGAACATTTTGTGGATTATCACATATTAAGTCTCCTTCTTGAGTGTTTCTTGCATATTTTCAAGCAATTTTGTGTGTTCAATTGTTCTAATCTTGGAATTAATTTCCACAATAATAATTCATGGTATTGAAATTAATTAGACATTATATAGAACAATGACATGGTTCCATTTTTGAAACCATGACACCCTATAGGCATGAAGGTGTGGCCTACTTTTCAACTTCAAATTCTCTATAACCTTTGTGGGCACTAAATTTTTCATGCTTCCAACATATATAATTAAATAACAACACTTACCTCTGATCCTACACATGATCTTGAAGATAGGTTTCCACTGGTGCGGTTCTCCTATCCTTTGTTGGCTATAATTTTTTAACAAGGTCCTCTTGAACATTAGACTTCCACCAGCTTCTGGTTGTGTTACCTTAGAATCACTTCCAATTGTATATCCAATAGTTCTCCCTGATCCTTGAGCAACATGGGTTTTCCTCTCCTACATCTTCACAATGTGCAAGTTCTCTGGGAACTCATATGCCATGTGCCCTAGTGTCTGACACTTGTATCATATTACTATAGATCTTCTAGTTCCTTTGCCTCTAAAAATTCCTCTTCAGGCAGCATCACCTCTACCTCAATATGTTTCATTACTCTTTTTGGATTCTTGGGACATAGCATTAATGTGGGTTATCTATTCTCCTTTAGTTCCACTACTATATCCTCTTCTAGATAGATTTCTTCCTCTACCTATATCTATTGTCTTCCCTCTAGTAGTAGGTATTTTCCTAGCTAATTTCTCTTATACCCTTAGGGAAAGTTGGTATTCCTCTCCAACTATTTTAATCCTCCCAATACTCAATTCATCCCAAATGTCATACATCGACCCATTAATATATTTTGCCACTATTTCATCACCTTCATCACTATGACTAGATCTCATGGACAAACTATAAAACTCCTTTGTACATTCCT
Source organism: Pseudotsuga menziesii (assembly GCA_001517045.1). Lineage (NCBI taxonomy): Eukaryota > Viridiplantae > Streptophyta > Pinopsida > Pinales > Pinaceae > Pseudotsuga > Pseudotsuga menziesii. Next base: position 37,842 of record LPNX010058526.1, read on the forward strand.
TAATTGTGATTTCCTTTTGCGTCATGTTCTACAATCTTCTATCCAAATTTAGAGTATAATCAACAGGAAGGAACTTACATTTTAACTTGGATACCATTATTTCCAAGGAATGATCTAATATAGGTGATATTTTCTTAGTGAATCTCTTGGTGAACATGTCAGCAGTTTGCTATGCAAATGGGAAATATGGCAATGATATCACCTGGTCATGCACCAAGCTCCTGATGTAGTGCATGTGATCTCAATGTTCTTGGTCCTCTGTCTATGTACTGGATATGTGGAGATATTGATTGTGTTTTTTTTTTCATTCCAAATTATAGTGGGTGAATCAAATGCAAGACCAAGTTCTCCACAAATTCCTTGCAACCACACACATTGTGTAGCTGCATTCACTGCTCCTTTGTACTCGGCCTAAAATGAATATAAGGAAATAGTTTTTTGTTTCTTAATTGACCAGAAAATAGGACTATGTACAAACATGGTTACATAACCTAAAGTTGAATTTCTATCAATTCTATCTCCATCCCAATCAGAATCAGTAAATCCTACCAGTTCTAGTAGAGAACTAGATGCATAGTGTATCCCTAAGTGTTTGGGTCCTTGCACATAATGAAAGAACCTTTTGTCATCCTTGAACTAGAGGCTCATGCATATACCTTGCAACAACACCTACTACATAACCCAAATCAGGTCGATAGTATGTGAGATACAACAAGCTCCCAACTAGTTGTCTATACAACGAGTTGTCCACCAATGGAGATGAAATAAAATAACCTAGTTTTAATCCTAATAGGAAGGGACACTTAGAAACTTTACATTCAACCATTCTAAACTTTAATAACAGGTATGAACCATACTTTCATTGTCTGAACTTTATCCTTGCATCATATTGCTCAATCTCCAAGCCAAGAAATTGTTTCAACAATCCTAGGTCAGTCATAGAAAATGCATTGTGTAATGAAGACTTAATTGAACCTATATCAACAATGCAAATTCCAGTGATCAAAATATCATCAATGATACAATAAATTTGTCTAAATAGAGTCATATAAATGCTGTAAATACACCTTAGGATCATATTTTCATCTTTCAAAACCTTAATGTGAGAGAAGAAAGTTGTCCATCTTGGCATACCAAGATATGGGAGCTTGCTTGAGGCCATAGAGATACTTCTTCAACCTCCAAAAAAGTGAAGGATCAGGAATAAAACCTTCAAGGTGTTGTGTATAAATATCCTCATGAATATCACCATGAATAAAATCACTATTCACATCCATATGGTGCGCCTCACATCGTCTGTATGCGACAATGGCCAAAACTAGCCTGATCAAGTCCATATTTTCCACCTGTGCAAATGTATTTGTATAGTCCACTCCATGGAATTGAGAGAATCCTTTGGAAATCAATATAGACTTATACTTCACATCTGAGCCATCAACATCCATTTTGGTCCTATATACCCACTTACATTGCACTAGTTTTCTATTGGAAGGTAGAGGAACCAACTCCCAAGCTTCATTGTATTGCAAAGACTTGAACTCTTCTTGCATGGATGATTGCCATATTGGGTCATGTGATGATTCTTCATATGACTTTGTATTAGATATAACCATCATAAAACACCTCTATGGAATATTCAAATCACAAGTGGAGAAAGCATTGTGAAACTAAGATCTAGTCTTCCTAGTGTCTAGTGGATCTCCGACAAGATCACCAGTTGCTTGTATGGTTTTATCAGCTCATTTTGGCCTTATGGAAGAGTCATAAACTACATGCATTTCATAATCCTCATATTCCATATCAGAATCATAAAAATTATAAATGGAAACATCACTTACATAATCGTTGAGTGGAGGGTGTGAGCAATTCCCCTCTACTAGTTCAACCTCTTGCATAGGCTCTTCTTCAAAATGGACACTTCTCTCAATGATTTTTTCTGAGATGACAGATCAAAGAGATTTTATCCCTTTGCATATTCAACATATCTAACCATTATGTACTCCTTTATTTGGGGCTTTAAGTCTTTTCTTTTCTCGAGAATAATTCTAGCCCATGCCTTTGAGCCAAAAACCCTGAGATGAGACACATTAAGCTTGTGTCCTATCCAAGACTCAAATGGAGTCTCCTTATAGGGATTTGTGTGGAACTATGTTTTGAACATATTCAATACAATTTATGGCCTCATCCCATAGATTGGGAGACAAATACTTAGCCTCCAACATGCAAATGGTCATCTCCTTCAGTTTTGTATTCTTACGCTCTGCCCCACCATTTTGTTGTGGTGTGTAAGGAATTGATCCATTCTCTTCACATAGATGTTGTAAGTTATTATTGAAATATTCCTTGTCATTATTAGTCCTTGATATCTTTATCTTCTTCCCACTGAAGTGATCAACATAAGCTTTGAAATATTTGAAGATCTCAAACACTTCAGTTTTTTGCTTGAGGAAGAACACCCAACAATATCTTGAAAAATCATCAATGAATATTAGTACATACCTTGAGTTTTAGTAGGAGGGTGTGGGAAGATGTCCTATCAGATTTTAATGGATCAATTCGAGAACTTGAATATCCCTTATTTCCTTCCCCTTTTCATACTTGCGCTCTGCATGCTTTCCAAAAATGCATCCCTTGCATGTTCCTTTGAAAAAATTGATGCTTAGAAGTCCTTAAACCATCTTTTCTTTTCTGAAAGATTGAATATATCTATAGTTGAGGTGTCCAAAACTCTCACGCCATAGATTTCCAATCTCATTGGCATGTGACAGGAGTTCATTTGATGAGGAGTAAGGAAGAAATTGTGAAAACGTGTACATCCTTGACTCATGATATGCAATACCCACTACAATCACTTTCCTTGTGGAAACTTCAGAAATTTACACATCATCTTGAGTGAATGTCACTATCTTGGTCAGATTTGTGTGAGTCATTTGATAGACAGAGAGTAGGTTTTCTCCAATATCTAGCACAAATAACGCATTGTTGAAGTAGCCATTGTCAATATTGATCCTACCAATTCCTTTGGTTGGGATCTCTTAGTCATCTCCCATGAGGATGGATGGACCACTGTATGGATGTAGGGCCAAGAAGGATTATTCTACATAATCCGTGTCCCTTGAAGATCTTGAATATATGATTAAGGATGAAGATCCAAAATATCGAACCACCAATGCATGTCATCTTTCCTTGTTTTCAGAATTCGAACCTCCATCCTTCTTATTTGCTCCATCTAGAAGAGGAATGTTGTTCTTCTCAAGAAGTTGTGTCATCATGTCAATATTTTTCTTCATGCATACACTCTCAGGGTGCAAACCCTTGTGACAGTAAGTGCATTTGGTCCTCTCTTTCTTCTTCCCTTTGTCCTTTCTAGGATTCGAACCCCCATTAGACGATTTGGGCTTCTCTTTGTCCTTCTTCTTCTCTTGTCATGTCCAATATTTGGGATTTTTATTACCCTTTGCTTGCTTTGAACCTCCTACTATAAAAGATTTGTCCTTGGTAGATTTGATCGTACCCATTTGAACCAACTTGTCTTGTTCTTGAGTCAAAGACTCCATGAAGTCCTCCAAAGATATAATTATCCAGTTTCAAACTATCATCTCTCTTGAGTGAAATGTGGAAACAAACACTGAATATTTAGGCCCTAGCTTCGAAAGTATGGACATGATCAGTTTCTCTTCCTTATTCTCAATGCCACATTGCTTCAGTTGAAGAACCAAGGATTTGAACTTGGTTAAGAAGAATTGGATTGTCTCGAAATGAGTTGGGTTCAATATTATCAACTCATTCTCAAGTTGATGGCCTCTCAAATCATATGTATTCCCAAACAAAGACTCGAACTTGAGCCACACTTAATTTGGAGGTGTGATACTGTCAATATGAAACATGATGTATCTTGAAATGCTGAGACATAGCATCCAAAACGTTTTATAAATTCTATTAAAAAACTTGGACTTCTCAACAACTGATTTTGGCTCGTTTTATGTCCCCATCGTAACTCTGTAGAGACCTCTAGATCTCAACTAGATTACCATATCGACCTTCCACCCAAAGTAGTTGAGTGGAGTGAGCAAGGTGACATGAGACTGCTCCATTTTCTACTGCACACTGAGTGACCAAGATCTTCTAAATAACTTGCAATGCAAACTCTCAATCTTCTGGAGGAGACCCTAGATTTCTAATTCAAACCCTTTGAAATCTATGAATTCAGTTTGAATTTACTTGAGCTCTAATACCATGTAAAATTATGATTTATAGCGGGATCTAGAACCTAAGAGAATCCTCACAATGAAATAATTTGACAATGCATGAACAAAACAATGAAAGGAGGAAAAAATTACACCAATGAATGATGCCAATAATTGAAGTTTATATTAAAGTCCAACATGTAAACATGTGTGGATCATCATTATATTACATTAGGATAAAATCATTGTCCTTTGGAGGTAGTCAAATGGCATACATGTGGCAGACTTACATTGGACCTCAATACCCTCATAGGTGGACCAATAGGCTCCCAAACCACCTCAAATAATCATGAATGCTCATGTGAACATTGGCGAGGCATGGGTGGTCATAAATGAAGGTGGACTAGGCATGGTGGAGTGGGAGTGGCTCTAGGCAGTCCAAAATGGACCAAAAGGGAAAAAACACCCAAATACAATGCATGGACACCCCTAGTCAACCCATATCAATGTTTTAAGGAGTGGGAGAAACCCAATGGACCAAAAGGTCATTAATGAGGGCATCTTACTTCCTGGTTGACCAAAGTGAGGGTGTTAGGTGTCATAAATGGTCCAAAACCCCCAACAACCTTAGGGAGACACCACAAACCAAAATGTGCACTATCTATCATAAGTAAAAACAAATGAGACTATGGTCCTAGGTGGTATGGTGTTCTAACAATTCTAGATGCTGCATACCTGATATACTATTGAATTTTGGACCACAAACCTTTCCTCTTGTTCTTTTTATGGTAAACTCCCTATGTCTCTGCTTTAGATGTATCAAATATTCAAAAAGTAAAATTTGAAAAAGAAAAGAAAATAGATATGATGTTATGTACATTACTGGTACCATAGGAAATTTAGAACATTAGCACAATAAATAAAGGGTTTAAAATGAAAAGACAAAATTACCATAACAATAGATAATTGTAGATAAATAAATATCATAATAGTAATATATTTATTGATAAAAAACAATGTTCACTTGCATCTTTGAAGGGATAACCTCAAAATGCATAGAGATTTAATTATGATATACTTTACAATAAATGCTATTACATTGCTTCTACTCATTTATATAACTTTGTTGTTCCTAAAACTACCCTTCCTATTATTTTCCTTCGAGGAAGGTATGGGGTCCCTCCTTGAATTGTTTTTCTTACTTTGAGCAATACTTAATCTTCCCCAAAACTAGGAAAAGTATTGTTTTAAGTTTGATGCTTCTAAGGGAAAGAACACTTAAGCATTTTCGAGAGAGAATGCTCTTTATTCAAGTTTAGCTAACTTGCCTAAATATCACTGCAACGAATACTCATTGTCCACAACTTTGCCTCAATAACGTCTGACATCAGGAAAACATGCCACAACGATGGCTGACTTCTCGCACTCATGTCGCAATGGCGATGGATCGTACCCCAATCTCACAACAATGACCTTACTCGTCCAAATGCACCACAACAGAAGCCTTACTCATTGAAATATGTCACAACAATGCTCATCTCCCTCAAAGCCACTGTAACTGGTGATACATTTCCCAAAGATTACTGGTGAGTTCAAAGTAGAACTCGTTGCAGTTAGGAAATGTGAATTCTATCGCAATGGGTGGCGTATCCCTGAAATTTTTTCCAATGAGCCTCATGTAAGAGATCTTGTTGCATGACACTGAAATGAGGGGTCTAATTTCGAAGAGTTCCTTGCAAGGGATATCCTAACACTTACATAGTTCCTTGCAATTTGATAAGTCATATAAAGAAAAGGGGAAGGGGTGGAGGGTATCTCAATAGCAGTATAGACAGATATCTTGTTTCTCCAACCCAAGTCATTATCCATTCACACTCACTCAATAACTACCACTAGTCATTGAAATTGAGAAGGCCTACCCTCCACCCGTCATCGAGCAATTGGATCACTAGGAGAAAACATAGCAAAGCATGGACCTCATGGGACCCAATCTTGAACTTGAAGTAAGTACCTATATGGCACGCTATGTCTTTTGGGGTTTTGTTCATGGTTGTGGCATATCATGGATGGGCAATGATATTTCACACATCCGGTTTTATATTATTATGGAAACTATTAATGACTTGATATTCCCAGGGCATTTCCTTGGTTACCCCACCCCACCAACTTGACCACTGGGCTACTATCTTATCCTTTATCCTTTGAGGTTAAAATGTATATATTGATGCACTAAGAGCTACTTTCTACATCTCAAATTGGATGAGATGTGTCACGTTTGTCACGCTGATGTGGCACATGTCGGCTCCAAAATCTAAATATATAAAAAATAAAATAAAACCAAGCATATGTTAACTCAAATTTAAACTGGCTATATTGCAAAATACATTTACATAAATATACATCAAATTTCAATTCCAATATCCATTCATGCATTCTCACGTTTCAAATAAATATTTTCTAAATAATTGACACATGTAAGATTGTGATGCAAATATATTGGATTATGTGTTATTAAGTTAATAATAGAACAATAAGTTAGGTATTAGTTTTGGGATAATTGCAATTTAATAATACTATATATAATGGTTATAAATAACACTATTTAACATATAACTATTATATGTATATATATTCACATAATCATTATATGTATATATATATATACATAACCATTATTTTTAACCATTATATATATATATATATATATAAATAATGGTTATAAATAATATTATTTAACATATAACTATTATATGTATATATATTCACATAACCATTATTAACATATAACCATATTATATATATATATATATATAACCATTATTTCTAACTATATATATATTCAATTCTTAATAGTTACACTCAAATTTTTTTTATCATAGTGTACTTGCCATCCACTAGTTAAAACATAAAGCTTGTCATCGAGTACTTTTGTATACCATGAAATTAAATGTAACATGAATCTCTTACAGAAGTTGTGGTAACATATAAACTTCATCGGGGTCGTTATCATTGGAAGAAACATGGCATGCTTGTAAAAAAAAAATGCTTTGTTGTGTCCAATCACCTGAAATTCAAGACCTCGTGATGTGATTTTCATTTCCCATCAATTTAATTTATAGCAAGATGAATGAGTATAAAAAGCATAGATATTGCATGTGAATATTATCATTTTCTAACCATAATTATACATGTTCAACACCCATCTTTGTCAAATCAGATCTTTGAGATCTTTGTTTTGTCAAAGAGAGACCCATCAATATCAATTTCAAGAAGAGAGTTGTCAAAACAAAGAAATTGAGAGATTTCATACTTGTTAGGTGGAATATCCAATATACCAATCCAGTACAAATTATGTGCGTTTATAACAAAGAAAAAATAATTTACTTATAATCTTAACCCTCATTCATAAATGCCAAGAGTAAAACACGATGGTGAAACATTATTAAAAATTAACCCTCATTCATAAATGCTAAGAGTAAAACATGATGGTGAGACATTATTAAAAATTATAATTACAAATATATACACAAACATAAAGGTAAGTATAACTGACAAATAATCCTACATTTTATTTAAAATAAATTTATTATTTATTATATGGTTACACATTATTAAAATAGATATAAATATGTATTGATAAATATCAATATAGACACTAAGTGATCAACAATGTAATATATATTTTTTAAATAATTTTATTTTAACAACATGTGTCAAGAGTGTGGGTATTGTTTTTATCTTTTCGGTTTAGGAAAAACAAATTTGAATAGGGATTGGAAAAAAAAAATAGGCCAAGGTGTTATTTGTTTTATAAGAGTTAATTTTTTTTACTCGGGGTGTTTCAAGAAATTTTGTATCCTAGGTAACTTAAATATTGTTATTAAACTTATGAAAAACCATGTCATTTTATTTAGTGGAAAACTCACTAGGACAATACTTAGAATACAAAAGGAAGTAAGAAAGTTTGAATCTATTGAATACTACCTTGTGTTGAGAGAGAACAACCGTCAAGTAGATCAACTTTATAATGCAAGATATCACGTGAATGAGGGAACAGTAAAGGTAAAAAAATGGCCTTCTTGCTTCCCTATTCCATAGTTTTTAAACATTTTCTATTTGGTGTATTATGCATGTTCTCCATATTTCAAAGGTGGCAAGGCTACCTTGTGTTGAGAGAGAACAATCATCAAGTGGATCAACTTTCTAATGCAAGATACCACATGAATGAGGGAACATTAAAGGTAAAAAAATATGGTCTTTTTTCTTCCCTATACCATAGTTTTTAAACATTATCTATTTGATGTATTATGGATGTTCTCCAGATTTCAAAGGTGGCAAGGCTAGTCTCATAGTGGAGCAAGAATTCAATTGAACATCATATGAATACCTTGTACTCCCACACACTTTTATGTTAATAAGGAATCAACATAATCAATTGGATATGAACGTAAACTTTAATGTAGGTGGGACTATGGATGTGTTCAGTGCTAGTCATTTGGGAAAGGAATTTGGCAAACTAAAGGTTGGATTGTAGGGAACATTTCTCAAGGTTTAAACCCTAGTATGTCTTAGAACCTTCAAGAGTCTCCTTGCTCATAAAATGAAAATTCCTTCAATTATTTTGAGTCTAGTCACTTAGGATGAGTTTGGGATGGTGAACTGAGTACAAGTGGAAATGTTGATTGGGATTGAAAAATCATTTGTCCTTGCATTCACAAGGGTTTTAGTAATATTTTTTTCCTAGACTTAAGCATTGTGGAGAATTTCCTTTCACCCTACACTCTTTGGTGCACTAGCACTTTGACGTATGTGAATATTCATTTGCATGAAGAATTGGCCCATGTCTTGTTGGAAAACATTTTTCTTTTAAATTTGGTCCTATTCTAGTTATTAATATGGGCTGTTGTGACATAATTGTGTATCTAGTTTTGAAAATAGGATCATATTTTGGGTAATCATATTTGTGTTGTTGAGAAAATTTTATGTCCTCGCAAAGGTTATTTGTACTATTGTAACTATGTTCCCTTGGAAAAGAGACTATTTCCTAAGTGTCTGCATTTCCTCCAAGAGGGGGATTTGGCCCTACTTTTACGGATTATAGAAAACATAGGCAATCACTCCCATCCTAGCGGATATGCTTATGTAAAATATATGATATTCACAAGGTATTAAGAGGACAAAGGGGACTAATAGCATGTAACAACATAATAATTTTCTCGATGACAGGGAAGGTTCAAGTGCAAGAGAAAATTCATAATAGTGCATATGTAATTGTAACAGAGACACTAATCCAACAAAAAAGGAAAATTCAAGCACTTGAACCTTAATGTAATTTGATTCAACACATTGTAAATTTGAGGAAGAATGTGTAGTCTATGGCATTGAATTTCAAATTGGCAATGGAATCAAATCTAAGAGAATTTAAAGAGGAAAAGACAATCCATCAACTCCTTGAAGATGTGGACATGGATAGAATGAACCTAGTCATTCACTTGGTGGAGGTAGTAAACATGTGTCTCTTTAAGGATAGATTTTTTCATGTTTTATAAATCCTAAATGTTTCTAGTTGTTTTCTATAGGATATATATACTAGTAGGAAATATTACACATCCCTCACACTAATCTTACAAAAAAAGGAAAATTCAAGCACTTGAACCTTAATGTAAATTGATTCAACACATTGTAAATTTGAGGAAGAGTTTGTAGTATATGGCATTGAATTCTAAATTGGCAATGGAATAAAAACTAAGAGAACTTAAAGAGGAAAAGACAATCCATCAACTCCTTGAAGATGTGGACATGGATGGAATGAACCTAGTCATTCACTTGGTGAAGGTAGTAAACACGTGTCTCTTTAAGGATATATTATTTTCATGTTTTATAAATCCTAAATGTTTATAGTTGTTTTCTATAGGATATATATACTAGTAGGAATGTTTAGACATTCCTTATGAAGGACATTAGTTTACTTTTTGTAGCAAGGTATGAAAAATTTAAACAAATGGTTAACTTCTTTCTATCAGTAAAGGTCTTATTTTTTGCATTATTCTGATGACTAGTGTGATCACATCAATATACCAATACAAAATATAACCCATTCTTATTTAAAAAAATAACAACAACATCATTTATTATATGGTGGTACAAAAATATAAATACAAATGTATAAATGAACACCAAAGTAAATAGGAAGTGAGAAACAATACTACATTTCATTTAGTAACTATATCAATTATTCTATTATTTAGTGACATAAAAATGTATATTTTTAAATTACTTATTGAATATTATTAACAAAAATTTTATTTATAATAAATTTAATCTATTAACTTATTCTTGTTATTATTATTAAACATAATAGTTTTCTAAAATTAAAATTAAAGATCATTTATATGATGGTGGTGGTGGTTGACATCTACTGATACCAAGTTTGGTCTATCAAGTTTGGTCTATCGAATCTTCAAAAGAAATAAAAAAAATACTTGGTTTATTATAAAATGTTATTCATATGCTCAAAAAACTTAGAAACAAACGTCACCATAATTTTGATAAGTTTAAAAATAAAAAAAATTATACTTTCAATTTTAAATTAAAACAATTTGTGATAATACTTTTAAGTGTTATTAATTTTATGTACATTTAAAAATATATATATTAAAAAAATAGTTTTATTAGTATTGTACATTATCAAACAAGTTTTCATACCTCACGAATAATCTTACTCTAATTTGAAATATGATAATCCATCTTTTGAAATAATGGGTAAAATAAGTTTTAAATGTTTTTGAAGTAACTTAATATAAAAGTCTTTATATTAAAAAATAATTATTTAAAAATTTAAAAGTTGTTTTTTTAATTTCTTCACAAATATTTATTTATTGAAAGGAATACATTACTCGGGAGTAAAAAAGAAAAAAGAAAAAAAAATTGGTCTTATGATAAAGACCTTTTCTAATGAAAATCTAACTAGATGCATCGAATATTTTAATAATAAATTTATAAACAACTTTAAAGGGATTCATTCAAGTGGTAGTATGATAAGTTGTATAATATCTTTATTTTACTAAAGGTAACCATTGATTCCATTGGGATTTCTAGTTTGAATTAAAGTACAACAAATATAATTTCAATAACTTATTGATAGCTTTAGTTGGACCATTAGTTTCACAATGACAAGAGGTGCTAAGATTTAGTAGAGTTCCCTAGAGCTGAAACAATTGTTTCCATAAATTGCTAGCAAATGTGGGATCATTGTATGTAGAAATAGACTCCAACATACTATAGAGTTTGAAGATATTATCCATGAGGAATAGAGATACTATAGATGCCTTCAAAAGGTCACTAATACATGTGGGGGTCAAAATTCAACGTCGGTATTGGCATTTCTTGAAAAACAAAATTCAACATTAAGTCGAACTTGACGAAAAATGGTGGAAAAAATCATGAATTTGAATTCTACCATCACTTAAGCAATAATAGGATCTTAATGTAGAAGTTGTGTGGCTTAAGCCATTCTCGAGAGTGTAGTTTAAGCTATGTTCCTTCAATGTAGCTTAAGCTATGCTCCAAGGTATGTCTTAATCTACGTTGAAGGAACATAGCTTAAGCTATGCTCTAGAGCATGTCTTAAGATACGTTCCAAAATGGTTTCTTTGAGAGAATGTATTGATAAATGTACGGTTGATTTTTATTTGCGAATGTTTGAGGGAATAATGAATGATTGTTGGGATCTTTGTGGTTGGAAGTAAGAGGAGTTAGTTGGGAGTAGTATGATAAGTTGTAAATACTAGACATGCTCGGGCAGCTCCTTGGACAACTTTGTGAGCTCTAGGAATTTTATGATTTGAGTGCCCACACTAAAATGTATATTTCACTGCTTATTTTTTCCTCTAAATTTTAACTTGTATTATGTGATGCACATTTTCTCCAACTAAAATCATCCTCTGGCACTAGTTTACTTTGTTGCACAACAATGGGGTTTGATTTAGTTTAATTATTGGAAACCCCATCAGGAGGATTAGGTTCCACTCATGGATTTGAAGACACTTATACAATATTAAAAGAAGATAAGGGTTGTTGAATATTGGTATGAACCTCAACAACTTTGGTTGCAGGAAGTTCCTTGGAATGAGTAGAAAAACTAGAGATGATGTGGGGTTACTTCCCCAATGGTTTAAAAGGGCCATAATCAATACAACAATCCATACCCTCTAGGGTTTTAGAGGGATATCGATCACCATCAATATAACCTCATGCATAACAATATTAGATACAAAACCTGGAATCGAATCATACCAATAAGCAATCTCCATGGGATCTTCATTCTACACATCCCTATATGTCAAGAAGGGCCAAGAGTGAATATCTTAGCTTCCACTGAGATAGAAAACCACAAACCACTTAAGGTATTTTTAGAGGTTGTGGTGTTTCTGAGATCACCCCTTTTTTATTTATATATATTTCACTAGTTCCTTTGTCATGTATGCCTGCTCTAGTTCTTTTTGGTTCATCATTCTACTATTCTATTTTTGTGTCTTTCATTTCTAGATCAATTCCTTTGCCATTGGATTATGTTTTTTCTTGACCAGCAATGGAATATTTCCATTTAACTATTGGGGTTGCGTACCTAAGGGATGTTTAGGCACACTAACTCCAGTAGGAGATCAACTTAATGTCCAATTCACAAAACAACAAAAAAAATATGTGCTTGAAATGAGCTAGAAATTGATTGAACTAAATTTAGTGCATAGTGAGACTTCTCTCAATTACACAAGGGCATGAACAAAATAATGAAACGAGGAAAAAATTACACCAACGAATGATGCCAATAACTAAAGTTTATATTACAGTCCAGCATGAAAACATGTGTGGATCATCATTATATTACATTAGGATAAAATCATTATACTTTGGAGGTAGCCAAATGGCATACATCTGCCAGGCTTACATTGGACCTCAAAACCCCCATAGGTGGACCAATAGGCTCCCAAACCACCTCAAACAGTCATGAATGCTCATGTGAACATTGGCGAGGCATGGGTGGTCATAAATGAAGGTGGAGTAGACGTGGTGGAGTGCATGGTGGAGTGGGAGTGGCTCTAGGCAATCCAAAATGGACCAAAAGGAAAAAAATACCCAAATACAATGCATGGGATCCCCTAGCCAACCTATATCAATGTTTTAAGGAGTGGGAGCACCTCAAGGGACCAAAAGGTCATTACTGAGAGCATATTACCTCCTAGTTTATCAAAGTAAGGGCATTAGGTGTCATAAATGGTCCAAAACCCCCAACAACTTTAGGGAGACACCACAAATCAAAGTTTGGACTATATATCATAAGTAAACACAAATGATACTATGGTCCTAGGTGGTATGATGTCTATGCTACTAGGTGGTATGATGTTCTAACAATTTTTGATGTTGCATACCTGATATACTATCGAATTTTGGACCACAAACCTTTCTTCTTGCACTTTCTACGATATACTCCCTATGCCTCTACTTTAGATGCATCAAATATTCTAAAAATTAACTCACAAAGGAACATTAGATTAAAGAAATTTGAAAAAGAAAATAAAATATATATGATTTTATGTATATTACTGGTACCATGGGAAACTTAGAATATGAATAACGTAATAAAGAAAGGGTTTAAAATGAAAAGACAAAAGTACCACAACAATAGATAATTGTAGATAAATAAATATCATAATAGTAATATATTTATTGATAAAAACAATGTTCACTTGCCTCTTTAAAGGGATAACCTCAAAATGTGGAGAGATTTAATTACGATATACTTTACAATAAATGTTATTACATTGCTTCTACTCATTTATATAACTTTGTTGTGCCTACAACTACCCTCATTATTTTCCTTCCTCGAAGGGATGGCCCCTCCTTGAATTGTTTTTCTTACTTTGAGCAATACTTAATATTCCCCAAAACTAGGAAAAGTATTGTTCTAAGTTTGATTCTTCTAAGGGAAATATCACTTAAGCGTTTTTGAGAGAGAATGCTCTTTATTCAAGTTTAGAGTTACGACAAGTTTTAAAAAGTTGGTTGCAATGGTAACTAAGATACCAAAATATCACTGCAATGAAAACTCATTTTCCACATCTTTGCCACAACGATGACCGACATCGGGAAAACATGCCACAACAATGGCTGACTTCTCGCAGTCATGCTACAATGGCGATGTTGTTAAGGAAAACACACCCTTATAACCTAGGGTCTCTAGGGGTTACCAACTTACCAAGCTACACTTGCAGACAATCAGCTATGTAGTAAATGAAATAGGAATAGGAATAAACTTCGCAAACCTGGTTTATGACGATTGATCCAAGCCTTTTATTCTCCTCTTCTAGTTGCTCCCACAGCTTCCAGGGCTCCTCCAATCACCTGCAAAGAACAAGTTCTTTCTCCAAATATCTTATATATATATATATATATCAATGGTTAATGAAAAACAAATATTTATAATGAAATTATAAGATAATTCAATAATCAACATATAAAAAAGTGCACAATATTGGAAGAAGAAATTTCTTTATTGATAAACAAAGAATGGTGAGATTACAACCCAATTTCTGAAACAAGAACTCCTTCTGCAAACCAAGGACACTGAGTTCTATTGCTCCAAGATGTCTAAAGGCATACCACCAGCATAACTTTGCTCTTCTAGAATGATTGATTAGCCCCATCCCAAGTCCTCTATTTATATATAGGGAAATCAATAGGTTTCGAAGGTTAGGATGGTTGAGACAGTTGAGATAGTTATGATTAAGGGCTCAACTGATATGGACTAATCATGTTTTATATTTTTTAACATCGAATTAAGGTGCACGCGAGTATTGATATAGGCAAGTCGCATATGACACGTTCCTTAATTTAAGGAAACCTGCATGTGTGATGTACACATGAGTTGCAATGCAGATACTCATGTGTGACACACTGGTTACTGTGCAAATAATCACGTGTGCAACCCTAATATCCAAATGAAAATATACTCAGTTGGTGAGGAGATGATGTATGAACAGTCATGCCCATCTATAGTGTTTTAGCTACCTCAATCCAGTTTGTCCTTTTGTGTCCCGACATATTGGATGGCAGTACTCGAACGAAGAAATGTTATTTTACATGATAAAAGATGCCCCCTAATGTGTGAGGTCAGAGAGAAGTGATGGTCGAAATACATTATAATATTTAATCTTGGATAACTCAAGTGTCCAAGGCAACAGAGGAGATACCTGAAAGATATACATATACAAAATTCATATACAAAATCATATCCGAGGATTCCATGTTCAATATAATGGAACACTAGCTCCTTTACAATATTTGATTACATCATATGATATGGGTAACAAGACCACGTATATTAAAAAGGTGGATCGAAGCCACAATATACAATGATGAGTCTTCAAAAAATATGGAAGTTGTGTAACTTATCATAACATAATATTGCACAACTTAGGTTATAAATGTAAACCTAAGGTCTTCATCGAAATCCAAAAGAACCTGTAGAATCCCTATCATGTGAATAGATGTGTTGAAGTCAAACATGTAAGGAACTCAACAAAATGTTAGACAATAAGTGAAATTGACAACTGAAGCAAAGGAGTTCACCAATAATGGTAGTGAATCCTAAGGTACCATCTTCAAAACTCTAGGTCTTCGTCTTCAGGAAGTGTTGATGAAAAACCATGTTGTGATGAGGAAGGAAATGAATCCTCCAACAGATCACAAGAGTGACTAGGAACTGGATACAGGAAGGTAGACACAAGTAATACTCGGATAGGATAATGATGGGAATCGGGATAATAATCAGATGAAGGGATAAATCCTTGAATAGTGAGCACGACATAGAGATGACCCAAGGTGGATTTTAACTTGCAGATAGGACAACTATACTTATCTATCATGTAGGAGACATGATCAGATTCCCCATGTATAAAGGACAAGTGGAGGAGTAAAAACTCGAAGTAATAGCTGAACTGAAAGTGTAAACTAAGACATGAGTATCGAAAAGTTCAAAGAGTGCTATGTTCAAGGAGGACATGCTGACACTGTTTATAACCCAAACAGAGTAATTCTTCCTTATCTTTCCTGTTAAATTTTAACGAGTCCATGAAAGTCAACTCAGGTCTCTCTTCATTTTTCACAAGCTTGAAGAGGGGAGAGAATAATGCTTGATAAGATCACTGATTTGTGGATTTTACGAGCCCGAACTAGTACATGCTTGTTGGTGTTTTCATATTTTGAGAGTTTGAAAATGCCGAAGAAGACTCCAGGGGAGTGTTTTTTCGTACAATTTAGTCTCCTGAGGCCGGAAAAGTATAAAACAAACCACATAAGAATTATCTTTTCTTCCAAAAAAGTAAGGCGCACCTTTTTCATACTCAGTCAGGAAGGTCTAAAAAAGGTTAAATTACCACCTACCCAATGCTCCTTCAAAAGCAGCATATAGCCTGAGTTTTACGAGTGTGAAGGAAGGAAAGATCATTCGAAAAGATCCATTTGATTACGAGAAATGGGGCTTACAATAGTAAACTCGATGCTTTGTTCTTAATTGTTGTGAGCATTACAAAGACATAAAGTATGCTCGGAATATTTTTCATGTTTGGGTCCAGAGCACGAAAAAGAGAAAACTAAGCTCATACCGGGTTTTCATTTTCCGTAAATTTAGTCCCTCAAGTCCAAAAATGTGATAAACCTATGCCTGAGAATACTCTTCTCAATTTCGAAGAAAAGAGAGTGCTCCTTTTTCGTATTATTCCACATGGTCCGAAAAAGCGATAAACTACCACCAATGTGGATGCCCATTCACATATTCTTAATGAGCCTGAACGGACAAGTTTACTTGGTAGTCAATCATTTTTTGAGGAGTTGGACCTGGGCCTAAAGAAACTCCATAAGGGAGGGGATCCTTATAAATAGGGATAGCTTGCAAGAACATGCAAAATGAAGGCTCATTTTGTCATGAAAAAATAATAAGAAGACTCCTGTGAACCCACTACAATTGCAACATGGATACCAAAAGATAGTAAAGAGTTCTAACTAGGGTACCCATGAAAAAGGAGGTCCTATCCACGGAGGAACAATGACGTAGATGAGGTGAAAATGGTTAAACACCATATTCTATGGTCAAATAAGTAATCCTAGGTTTAAAAGAAGATAAGGTATAGATGCATAAATACATATGGAGGACCAAATCCTACCCTATATGAGTGGATAACGACTTTTTAAGGACTTCGAACCTATTGCATTAGGGAAAAAGACATGGGGTTAGTTCAATTATAAAAATAATTTTCAAACTATAGACTAGAAACCCAAAAATTTGAAGTTTTTTCTATATATAGTTCAAAAAATAAAATAAAACATATGATTGGACTCTTTTACCCAATTTGGCAAGTTTTCACCTTGAACTTGAATTGCTCGGTGTGGACAAATCAACGGATGAATTTTCAATCTGCAAGTGTTAGGTTAGTTAGCTTTTTTTCTCTTTCATTTCAACTACTCTAAATTTTATTTTTATACAAAAATTTGATGTTTTGGGCCAGCCCTAAGAGTGATACGCAGTTTACGCGGGTATGCAACTTAAATAGTCGTGTACACGCATTCTACATGCGAATTGCTCAAGAGAAACCCGTGTGTGACATGTGATAGGCCTAAAGAACAGTTGTGTGTTCTACGTGACATGGATAAATTTATCATGTGACCAAAATTGAAAGAATTGAATGGATTCTAATGATCAATAATGATTAATTGGGCAAGTACAATTATGGTTTTAGAGTAGAGGGAGCGAGAACATGAAGACATGGATCGAGATGCTCTACGATATGGCCCCACTATGCAAGTTTTACGACAATGTAGCTTATTGAAGTTCTTTCGTACTTCCAACATGCAGGCCAATGTCCGTTTGCTTGAGCATTTGATCAACTATTAGGACCATGACCTTGGTGCTTTTGATCTCAAAGGGGATATTTTGGAAGTATCCACAAAAGATATATACTTCATCACAGGGGTATGCCTGTGAACCTTGAGGGCACAGGTACCCTATGAGTGTCCAGAACTACATTGACACCTACTACACACCAGGTACTCAAAAGAAGGGATCATGCATCCCTATTGTCCACATCACCAGCTTCCCATTATAGGTAGTGGTGAGCACTATAGTGAGGGTTGTAGGATCATCCTCATTGGATCTAGCCACTCGTACATAGATGATATTTGCAGTGGAGTGTATGCAAGGAACTATATTTGACTGGTGTTCAAGTATGATCTCGATCATGAGGAAGCATCTCTCTAACTGCAAGAGAGGGTGCCTGAAAAACTTTGGATATTCTAGCATATTAATGGAATTCTTCTTTGAGAGGGTGCCTGCCATCAGTCCTGTAGTAGCACTACTAGCATTTTCTCCTCGTCATCCTAGACTGACCAGGTGGGGAGAGGTCTTCGTCCATCAAGGTGGCGGAGGATCGGTCCAGAGTGTATATGACGACAATTTTTATGTATGGTGGGAGCGGTATTTGCTAGCTCTCGAGCAGTTTCCGTACTCCAAAATGGATTTCCGCAGAGACAATGATCTCATCCTTTTTCCAGGACGATCATGGGGAGAGCTAGGTATTTTTTCTTTTTATGCTTTTTGATTTTTATGAATTTTAATCATAAAATTATATACATGCGTATAAGAGTTTTAATCCATTTTACATGTTTTTTAAATGTAGATATTGGACCTGTACGCCCCAATGGGTACCCTAGGATGTTTGTGCGTCCCGTACATGGTGGGGACCAAGGTATACTCGGAGTTCCCAAGGGAAAGCTGGCCAGGTTGACCCAAGGAGTTCCCACTATACAGATTGAGTGGATTCCTGTTGTCATGCATGAGTTTGTAGTAGGAATCCAAACTACCTAGATACGTCTACTGAGGAGAGTATCCAGGATCGTTCTATTTTTCAAGGAGGCCGAAGAGGCTACTGCAACTGAGGATGTAGAGGATCAGACCTAGATCTATAGGCATTTTTATGGATTAAGATCGTATCTTTGTATATTGATACAGTTGTGAATGGATCTCCAGATCAAAACTCGACCTATCTATGGATGGATTTTTACATATATATATATATATTCCTGGTTATTACAATGTGTTCCAAATGTATCTGCTATGTATATTTTACAAAATATGTGTTAAGTGTCAATCTAGAATGTAGTTCGCATATGCATCAGTTATTGTATTTTCATTTCGTGGAATGTGATTAAATGAAATATAATCAAAATTTCTTTCAAGTAATCTAACCTGCAAAAACTGACGTAACAAGGTAGGGTTTCGCACCTGATAAGCTCCATTGATCTGGGAAACCACAAGTTGAGAGACAATTCTGACCTCTAACCGGGTGATGCCACGTGACAAGGAATCCCATAGCAACTCAATAACAGCCATGTATTCGACCACATTATTAGTATTAGGACCCAATCAAGCACCTCTAGAAGCAACTAGCTGTCCTAAGGGTGAATAGATGACCCACACGGCTGAAGCCAGGTTACAAGTATAACAACTAGCGCCATCCGCAAAACTTACGAACCACTCAGCTAACATCTGTAACAACCAATAAATGGTATAAGAAATACTAACCAACTAAATATTGTACATAAAAATACATACAAGAAAAATACAAGAAAAAGCACCAAGCCTAGGTGTATTACTTCTTCAGTCTTTGTCGAACATGTTTAGAATCGAGATAGGTTCGGATTCCTTGTCCAACGATATATGGATATATGCTGAGTATATATGAACAAGAACATGCGTCGTGAAATTCCTTTAACAAGGCATTATATATAGCAACCTCTTTCAAGGAAGAGTTTGCATCAATACGCATATTTTCGATGACGTCGGGGTTTGCAGAGACATTGATAGAACCAACATATTCTGCTAGTCTCATATCAAAATCCTGGTTTTCAATTCTAATTAGCTCTGGAAGAAAGTAGGACCTATGGTGAAGATATTTGAAAATCTTATATCTCCCACGTATGGTTTCCAAAATGGCTTCATCTAAAGGTAAACCCATGTCTAAGCAATCATCAGAATATAAAGAGTTATCTGCCCAAGCAAGCAGATAGGATTCTTCCAACTCCTCTGAGATTGAAGAAGGAGTCACAATAGGATCAACAGTGTAGTCAGCGATAGCTTGATAAGCCACTTCCACTACTGATAAGGGCACCTTAGGTTCATAACAGGAAGGAAAGATCGAAAGATCTGTTCTATCGACAATCATTGTAATAGACTTCCCAACACTGGTAGAACCTATATAGTTTATAGGGGTTGGGATATCAAATGTGCCCATTAACAATGAATACATTCCAACCCCCAATCTCTCATTATATGGTTTAACCTAGTCAACCAAAGGTACAATGGACTCATTAGTTTCCAAACGACCCTTCTAAGTGAAACTGAGTAGTTCAACCGTAACCAACTTCCCATCGTGTGTAAACAAAACCACCCGAAGAATAGTCGAGGAAATCACACACATGGCATAAGTATAGCTTCTCCCTAAAAGCAAGTTATAGTCCAAAGAAGCATCAATCACCTCAAATTCAAAAACCATTGCTTTAACCTTCCAGCTTAATCTCAAAAGCTAGTAGGATACCATGCGGGCGGAAAGACCTCCCGTCGAAAGTAGTAAGTAAGGTATTTGACGGAAATATCTTCAAGGAACCCAAGGCCTTCCAGCAAGAAATAGACATAACACATGTGGAAGCACCCTCTTCAACAACTGTACATCCAATGGTTTTGTCGCCATGAACGACATCTATTGACAAATCCACATGATACAGTAGACACATCTTAATATATGACATATTAAACTTCACCATGAGGCTCGATGAATCCATGATGCCTAAAGTTTCTAAGAGGGAATCCCGCTAAGCAGGACAACTATGTAGCACTTTCAATGTCGACATCGCACACAGGGTTTGGGCCATATGTTCTACCATAGAGTAGTTAGCAGCAGCCCTAGAATTCGGATTGTGAAATGCCTGTTTAAAAACACCTTTCGGTATTCTAGGAATTGGGTCAGCAGGTTTCTCTATCATGAGAGGGTTAGAGGTTTCACCAATAGACTTACCCTTCTCAGGAGCCTCCATCTCATAATTTTTATTTCTCGTCTAGAGAAAGGCACTAGATCGTACCATATTGATGTAGTTCTGATCAGGAGGGGAACTAAGAGTGCCCCCAGCTACATTAGAAATAGAAACTATTTTCTGTCCTTAGGGAAATGGATCCTTCAAGACAGTCTATTGTTGGTTTTTAAACAACTTATGAGCTTGGTCAATAAGGGGGAATTGATCAATTAAGTGATCTCCCTGGAACAACTTACAAGGAAATTTCGCTTTCTTCTTATCCTTCTTACCCCCATCAGCATTGTTCATGGGTTTAGGCTTGTTTTGATTTTCCTCACCCTTCTTCGGTTTCTTCTTTTTCCCATTGGGTTGTTGATTTCCCTTCTAAGAATATTGTGCAAAACCATCTTCATTTTTGGTAGAGGGGGTATCATCCTTTGCTACCTTCGTTGTAGACTGCTTCACTGAAAACTCATGGATTTGTTTGGCTAGTGACTCTATAGTGGAAGAATTAACTGAACCAACCACACCATCGGCATGGGGTCCAGGATTGGGTTTCTTGACACTATGGATAGACCGTGGTGCCTTAGGTATGATTTCATATAATATCCCAGATTGAGCATATATCAAATCCATCTATTGGTCCCTGAGAATGGCATCTTCTTCAGTGGTCACCCCCGAAGTGGATAATCCTTAGATATATAAGGAAATAAATATTTTAGGAACCACTCTAACAAGAACTCAAGGGGTTTGGTGGCTTTGATAATCCTCTTCCATCTTTGCCACTCTTGGATATGATACAAGATATGTGTGGATTTGTCTTGCTGAAAGGTAGACACTATGTATGTGCCAACATCATACCGAACATGAAGCTGGAAGTGATTAAGAAACACATTCGCCAAGTCCAAAAAACTGTCAAATGCAGAAAAGGGCATTTCAATATACCACTTTTCTGCAACACTAGTCAAGGTTATTTGGAAAATCCTCAACTAAACGGTGTCATCGTTCAGTGAGTTCGAATATCACCAGAAGCGAAAAGTGGTGATATGGGCACCTGGGTCTTCACCAGCTTTTCCCTCAAACTTGGGAATGTCCAAGGGTAACTTGATAGAAACATGTGGCCATGTGGCACTATGCCTCACCAGGTAATTCATTAACTTAGACAAGTCTAGCAAGTTTAAAATTGCCAGGAAGGGAAGTTTAGGTCTAACTGGAGCTTGAAAAGCTTGAGTCTGGGAGTTAGAAGGACCTGCCCCCTGGTTCCCAAACGTAAAGGTGTGCTTGCCCCCAGCCACCGATTGTGAAATAGTTTGACTACTTTGAAATGAATTCCATCAGTAAGATAGTGGATTACTATTGTAGGTGGTTTGAGCCACCCCAAATGAAACTGGGGTCTAAAAGACAGAAGAAGGTATCCCTCCGTTAAAAAGAGAAAAGGGAGAGCTCGTAAAAGGGGTTGAAACTGGTGTCTAGAAACCTAGGCCATAAGAATTTGTATTTCCAAACTTCATGCCCACATATGTAGTTGTAGGACCTACATAAGGAGTGGATGGGGGAATGTGCCCCCCATTCCACAGGAAACCCTAGACAAATGACAAGGATCCACTTGGACCACTCTGAGCAGTATGCATGAAAGAGGGTGAAGAAAAAGGTGCACTGGGAATCCCAGTGACAACCCCACTAGAAGGACCTACCACATTAGAGGAATTCGGTGGTTGTACCACCCAACTACTTGGTGATAAAGGTAGAGTGGGTGCATTTGGTCTTGGATTACCAACCAAGGGAGTTGGCACTCCTCCATCCAAAAGGGTTAAAGTGGGGGTAGAAATATCCTCTCGAGAGCTAGCCATAATGTTGCTCACAGGAACACCAATAATAGGTGAATCAAATGGGAGAACTTGGACGATCATAGGATCACTTAAGTCAGTAAGAGGCAGGTTAAAATTCCTTGCAAACCCGTCAGCATGCAAGTCTTCAATATCTTGCAGTTTTATCAACCCGATTGCTCCTAAGTTTCAGTTTTCCTCGAACTTCGCTAACTCCTACTAGTACAAATGAACCGTCGGCACCTAGTCTCCACCTTTGAGGGGGCGGTGGAGGCTCCACTGTATCAGCTGGAGGAAGGTTTTGCAACCTTCTTCACCTACGGAGAGGTTGGTCCTCCACAACTAAAAATTTTACTCACACACACCTAAATGCAAACTAAGTACAGACAAACCACATAACACTCACTAAAATTTTCCTAAATCCAAATAGACAAAAAACTATAAGACATTCCTTCTATAATAAAGATGATAGACGGTTACTTGGTGTCTCTGTAGATGTTCTTAGGCACAAGCAGAGGAATCACCCAACCACCCTCCCACACCTTCTACTGGGGTTACCTTCCAAGCCCGTCCAAGGTAGACCAGAAATAGCCTGCTGGTATACCTGTGTATGAACCCTAAATGTCAAAGAGACTAAAGGCTACCACAACTACACTGAGAGTATGGGGGGACATTTGCAAGTCTAATTCGTACACATGGGCAAGGTAGCAAAGCCTGAAACCCTTTTAACATCGGCACTGCATGAGGCCCAAGAGGTGGTATTGACAGAAGTCCCTAGATGCGTAAAACTCCTGATCTACGCTCGAACAAGGAATTGGAGGGTTATCTCATCAATACAGGTCCTCACGTGGCCTCGGGCTTAACTCCTGTGTGATAGGATATTTCCAGATGCACTCAATATAGAGGAGTATTTACCTAGTGATTGGCCAACTATGTCTGATGTCAAATACTTATGGACAGTTAAAACTCCCTAGTCCACAAGTCTAGCCTAAGCTAGTTGGTGTAAGAGCCTAAAAAAGAAAACTTACTAATAATTTTTATATATGTCGTTCTTTTTAGTTGGTTGTTATTAGTCAGAGGTAATGGCATGAAACTTGTATGGTGTTATGGACTCAACAAAAAAATGCAAAAATTGATGTTAAAATAAAATCTTCAAAGCAAATTGCAACTACTATGCCAATTTTCTTTTTCTTTTCTTGTAAAATGAAAGCTAATGAATTTAAACTAAGCATGAGAAACTACAAGACTTTCAATTTTTTATTTTTCTTGAAAATAAAAAAAAGCTCACTAGATGCAACCTAATGCAAAAACTATAAAATTTTGTCTTTTCTTTTCTAAAAATTTCAAAAATTATAAATGAAACTAAATGAAAACTTGGGTAAATTTGACTAATATAAGCATAGGACAGTGAATGATGTAAATCAGATCCCTAATCAACACTTCAACCGACAATAATAAATGGAACAAACCCTAACCTTGGCATAACTAACAAACTCAAAAGCTTACTAGATCCACAAAAAGAGAATGGAAAATTCATACTACAAACATCAATGCAGAGCATAAAGTATTCAAAGGACTTGATCACGGACAAGGATGATTTTAAGAACCACCCCTAGATTTATATGTATAAAAAATGGGCGAATCTCTCTGATATATAGGAAAATTTGAAGGCAATTTTATCAATAATATAATATGTATATATAAAAAAAATTGCAGATCTTTCTTTTTATTATATAATGTTGTAAAATCCTGGTGAATCATTCATTTTATTATATAATGTTGTAGAATATTGGTGATTCTTTCACTAATTTATAACATATTGTAAAATCTTGGCGAATATTTCACTTCATCATAAAAAAATTGTAAAAATTGGAAAATATTTCACTGATTTATAAAATATTGTAAAAATAGAGGAATAACAACATTAGTCAAATAACATGAATCACATCATCAACAATAGAACATGTAGACTCACAAGTCGCAACTATAAGGTTTCAATGAAACACAATTGTACTGACTATATTCAGGGCAAGTGGGGACTCTACTTGTTATTTCATCCCTTAATGGTCCAACGGACATGTGGGGACCTGAATATTGAGAAACCGATAAACTTATGGAATCATACATTATGATCAATCTTGGACTCTTAGATTTAACCATTTTTTTCATCTTAAACTTGCTTCACTCTTTTTTTTTGTTCTCTCCTTCAAACTATAATCATTTTTCCAACTAAGAAATCCAGGTTGAACAATATTGCAGATTCTTGCTAAGAACATAGCACAACATTTAACCCATCCGAGTCCTCACGTAATATGTATAGCCTCTTCGTGCGAGACAATTGGCTTATATAAATTTACAGTTCAGATTTAACCATTTTTTTCATCTTGAACAAACTAAAGTTTTATACTTTAATTCCTAAAACAAAACTAAAACATAACTAGATCCAAAACAGTAATGCTGTAATAAATTCAAAACATAATTTCATCTCTTGCAACTTTAACACTCCAAATTTCACTGTGTTAAAGTTAGACCTCGAAATGATTTACCAATTACCATGTATAAAACATAAACAAGAACAGTATTATAACTAATGAAAAGAACGAAAGAAATGTACAAGAAATAAAGATGTAATAGCAATACTAGTAAATTTAATAACCAGTTAACAAAGAACAGTAATAAAGCTAGTCTAGAACTGTTTGGATCAACATTATACTCAAATACTTTTAGTTTAAGATCTTGTCACTAAAAGGACAAGTCACCAAAGGAACAGATGACATACCTTGACAGAGAGTAGGTTAGAGTGTTGTAAATTAAGGTTAGATACTTACAGCAGAAAGCAAGATATCTCAGTCACCATGTGTGAATACCCTAGTAGGATAGTAGTAGTGATATTTAGCCCAAAACACAACTAATCAACCTTTAAAGATCAAAACTCCCTCTAGCATAATTAACACCAAACAAGTCATGTCCAGAAAGGTAAGGTCAAATTAGCCATGACCTATCTAGGATAGGTTACCACAGTCCACTTTATGGATGAGGGAGGTCATCACAGTCCTTGGCCCATCTAGGACAGATCATACATAGCCACAATCCATTAGGATAGACCTTACACAGTAAAAAATAAGGTTTAGCATTCCCATAGGGATGATGCCAAAGATAACAGTACAAGAGAAGCCCATAGAAATGAGCATGACCTATATTTTCAGTAGAAAAATGGTCTTGGATCAACCTAATATAGTCATGGGTTAGCTTCATAAAGTCACAACCCAGCATGGCAACATGAGAGACACCACACATTCCACAAGTCAAATGCATAAGGTCACAGCTCAGCATGAGAGACACCACATAGTCCACGGGTCATATGCATGTTGTCACAACTCAACACAACTCACGATTCAACAAATAAGGGAGCACAAAGAAACCCTTAAACTCAGATCTGTTAACCCAGGGATGAAGCAGTGAAACCCTAGAAACATACTCCTTGACGCCAAACAGAAAGATCAGAGGTGATATGTATCTTCTTGGATGGATTCATAATGAAGGATATGACTTGTTTTTATAACTTGAAAGGACTTCTAACGGTTCTTTCTTCAAACCCAACTTTTAGGATGGTTACCAATAAAATAAAAATAGGTTTACTTAGTCTAGGGTACCAAAGGTAAAAATGGTCACGTAAATAACAACAATAAAAACAATAAGGTGAGGTCATCGTATCAAATAGGTCATGGTACCAAAAACAATAAGGGTTCTAGTACCAAAAGTACCATAAGTCAACTAAGGGTCACAACAAGGTGGTAAGCAAACCCCTATACCCACAAGACCAAGGTGTACCATAAAGGTGGGGAGCCAACCCCTTTTACCTACAAGACCAACAGAACCAAGGAATTTAATATTTTCTCTCTCAAGGTATATCTTCATGTGTGTTCCATATATCTTTATCATCATTGTATAAGGAGAAGATCCAAAATGGATAATGTGCCACCAGAAAAAAGGCTGCTATAAAATACTATATAAATATATAAAACCATGCAAAGAGGAGATGAATGGTAACATAAAACCATGCAAGTGAAAACAGTCTACTCCCACTATCTATAGTAAATACCCATGAGCACAACAATATACTGTTGGCGGAATTCATAATGAAGTAGGATTCTATAATGATATCTCAACATCTTGATAAAACAAAAATATAATGTATAACAATGAATTTCAAATAAACCCATCTAAATAATGCTTTCGATTAATTGCAAAAAAATAATTAAAAGATAAACAGTCTAACAAAAGAATATGCCATTTTCATTCACATGTTAAGATATAATTTCAATCAAATTCAACATTAAGCATATTGATATTAAATGATAGATGGCTTACGTTCTCAAATAATACGAAAACATAATTGAACCTTGATCCCTTCCCTTTTCTCCTCAGACAGTTATAGTCATCACTTCTCAAATTGCAAATGTTTCGAAATCAGGGGAAAAATAGTTGTTATCATCCATGGCCAATGCTATTAAGGACAAGCATTTAATTAATAAATGAGTCTATGGCACAAAAATTTCATAAGTACATTTATTGGTTTCCTATACTAGCCATTATCTCAAATATCCATAAGAAGAAGCTATGACTAAAGGCATTTCATTCAATATTTACTCAATGAATGAGAAACTATGGTACAAAATGTCACAAGTACATTGATTGCCTACCTATGCCTACCATTTTCTCAAATATGCATCACAAGAAGCTATGAGTTAAGATAAACGACTCCGCTTGACCTATTATTTTTCTGCAGAAAATAGTGATCATAGGAGCAACTATACAAAAGGAAATCCTCAGGCAATCTAGTAGACCTATGATTGGAAAATTGTCATGGAAAGGTGAACTTATACAGTTTGATCTACACGAAAGCATATCAACTCAAACGAATTCTCATCATTATAAATGTGAAGTTAAAGTAACCTCTATGAGTTTCATTTTTGAAGGACATAAAACTGAAAGAAGGGATGTTATATGTATTCTGCATAGCTACATAAGCTCTATGAGTTTCACCATATGAAATTTTAAAATTCACTTTACAACCTAACATTAAAATGGCATGGAAGGTGTCTTTACTATATAATACAAATACCAATACTAGGGCTGCACTTCTACACCTAGACAAGATTTTCTTCTTCAAGAATGTTCACAACTGCTTTGTGCTCATAAATCTCAACTTTTGGAGAAATCCCAAGTTTAATAGGATTTTCTTCCCATAACTTTGTTTGGTTCAAACTGATGTTTAACGACAAGTATAAAACCAAACATTGTTGCTTTTAATGTCGAACATATTGTTTCTTCAATGGGGCTCTTAATGAAAATTCTAAAAAGTAACTATTGTTAATGTTCCAAAGGCACATCAAAACCATATATGTTTTGAAGAGATATAAGGTCTATGAGTACTTTTTTGAATGCGCATAAAATCCAAATAATTCATTCTATATGTAATATGCATATCTCAATAACCTCTATGAGTTTTACCAAATAAAATTTCAAAACTCACTTTACAACCTAAACTGAAAATTATTTGGAAGGTGTCTCTAGAATATAGTACAATTCATAATGGTGTGACTGCTAATGTGATTAAAATCAACTAATTTCAACACCAGTCAAATCTAAATGGAAAAAGACAAAATGTCACATAAAATAATTCAAAAAATTACAAGACCCAAACAGTTTCATAATAAGGACTTTGCAATATCCTCGATAGAAAAAAACAACGATAAAAATGCCTTCTAGAACCAAGATGATGTCCTCAATATACTACTGTAAAATAGAACCTGTTGGTGCTTCCCTTCTTTGATAAAAACTAAGTTTCTCTACTTGACAGTTGAAGAAAAATGAAAAGGTGACCATGACAAAATGAGCCTAGAATTGTCAATTTATATCAAGATTAGGGTAGTCCTCTTAGGACTTAAATATCCTTAAACAGTATCAATAAAATTGGGACAGATTAAACTTTTAGGACGTTCTCACATATTAATCCCTCTTCTGAAAGAGTAATTTGTTGGATGTTCTCACATATTAAGAGTTTTCATCAGATACGTCACACAAATGAAGGAAGCCATAGTCTGATGTCCAAGACCTCATCCCCACTCTTATCAAAAGGTGAAATTTATTTTTCTCTGAAGGATAGAAAGTTGTGGAAAAGAAATGAAATTCCAACCTGTCAAAGGACTTTTACCCTAAACAATAAGCAAATCCCAATAACAACCAATGTTACCAGAATCTACAATTTGAGAAAACAACAAATCTTTTTTTTGTATATTTTTGTGACCTTTTGTCCATATTTTCCATTTCTCTAACTTTTATTTTTCAAAAATTTGTCAAGTTATTGTCATACACAATTTTTGCAACATTGACAATAACCCACTCTATGTCTTAGTCAATCGTAATAGAAAAAAGGCATGAAGTATAAGCAAGTTAATATTGTATTATAGTTAGCACAACCCTGTAGACTAATAGTCGAATGACTCAGCAAAAAATAGCACTTTACATATCCCATGCTATTTATAAGTTGAAGATAGTTTTCCTATGAGGTAAACGCTACCAGTCACTTGAATTAGAATAACACTTTCACTATGAGAGCAAGGAAGAAAGAAGTGGTGTAGCAATACTCTTAGCACTACATTTCAAAAAGAATGTTTCCACATCAGTAAGAATGTGTTAAATTAGTGTAAGTTTTGGTCCATTTCAATAGCAGGGGAGCTTGGGAAATCAAGAAAAGGGCTTTCATGTGTTCATTGTCACAAAAAATACCTAACAGGAAATCAGATACTGCTGTAACATTGGGCAATTATCTACCATTTCCAAATTATGATCATAAATATTCCAGTAGAGTTTAATTTGAACAACTGATTTTTTATGTTTCTATATTTCTCCTGAAATGTCATTTCAAAATGTGGAAATGTATAAAACAATATGGGATTGGTGGGAGAAATAGAGACATAAGTTAGGCAATGTAAAACAAAAACTAATGAAGGGGATGGCATGACATTGTATAAGAACATATTCTCCTTAAAAATAGCTTTTCCTCATTTTTCCAGGCACCTGATCAACGATAAATTATTTTTTATCTTGAGTCGTGATTTATGTATCCATGTACTCCTACTATAACTATGCTTGTGTTTCCGTTCACAAAAATACCATCTAAAATATAAGAAAATAACAAAAGAGGAAATCTTCTAGTTAAAATGGCCCTAACCTGATATGACCACCTTTACAAGGACAAGTCCCTTGTTCCATCCTTGAAACCACTCAAGGTTATTGGACCCAGCACTCCTGCATTTGCCATCTCAAAATGGGGCCCAATATTCTTTAACCACAAACAGATAAACTCTTTAGAATGACTTCAGAGGAGAAGTGTAACAGTAAGAAGTCATTATACACCGTCCATATGTGGATTTCCCTATTAAACAACCAACAATCTAAATCTAACTATATCCCCAACAAGTTGGATTTTCTCACTTGTTTGATATCTCCCCAATAAAAATTACAAGGCATGGAACACAAGCAACAACATAAAAGGTTTTGAAGCTAACCTATAGACCAACATTCATACTCAAGAGAGAAATCGTGTTTGTTCCAATATTTAGCTTAACAAGTTAACACGAGATGAAAACCTTACTTTTGGGTTCTCTTTGCTTCCATATTGACTCCTTGCAAGCATCCAAAGAAACTTTAACCCCAATTTGCATAACCCTAGAATAAGTATAGCTCTAAATTCTCTATACTCCTCTTTAATCTAGAAAAAAGCATCACTGTCATAAACAATAATTTTCGGTTACTCGCTGATATGAACCTCAACACAGCAACAAGTTGAGAAGTGTAAAATTATACTGAAGGTTTTATGCTGAATGAAAAAATACTTGTGAGATCACCATTTATGAAGACATGTAACGCATGACCTGCTTACTGTATAGTAAGAACTGGGAGACCACCATTCTTTATAAAGGGTTCATCTCCATCAACTTCCACACTGCCCAAGAGACGATTTAATTAGTGTCTAGAAATACATGCCTATGAATTAAAACTTTGCATTTAAATCAGAGCTTAATAAACTGAGCACCATCAAACACCACTCCTATCAATCTTGTAGGCATAATGTTGAAAACCACAACACTAATACAGTTTCAACCAGGATAGATTACATATTTTTTGGTCAAATTATAAAACCATATAGTTGCATGGGAAGGTAAAAACAAATTTTATGAACCCTATGATTCACCTTAGTACTTCTCTTCTCACAAC
The DNA here is from genome assembly GCA_001517045.1 of Pseudotsuga menziesii. NCBI lineage: Eukaryota > Viridiplantae > Streptophyta > Pinopsida > Pinales > Pinaceae > Pseudotsuga > Pseudotsuga menziesii. Next base: position 69,256 of record LPNX010058526.1, read on the forward strand.
AAGGTCTCAATAATTTTTACTTTTTGAGTTTCACACATTTAATGGATATGGGCCAATGCAAGTATGATAAATGAACATTAGTAATGAAATCAACAAGGAACAATTCGATATAGGAAAGGAGAAAGATGCAAAATCTGAGGGATGCAGTTATCAATCTTAACAAAGAAGAAACCAGACCATAGTTTTTAGCTAAAGAATCAAATGCAGCAACCTTAACATACAATCTGGAAGTGCAAAACTAAAAATGTTACACAATTCAAATCCAAGCATGCCCTTTCACAAGGAAATTCCTCTAAAATTTTCAACTTTGACCGCACTAATTGGCATCAGTCAGGGAAAAATTGCAATGAGAAAACATGATAAGGAAAGTTTGATGTCTCACCTTGTTATGTACCACAAGTAATCAGTATTATCCCTTCTAATGTTTATCTGCTCTAGCAAACCCACTGAAGTGATGGAAATGTCTTAAAAAGAGGCAATATTTTCATCAATAGATTCCCAACCAAACCCTCCAACAGGTGCCATTTTCATTTTTGATGTTTGTATGTCAACCTATGAAAACAAGATAACCAGCATTGAAATAGATCCTATTGTAAGATAAATAAGTATGTAAATTAAAAAAAAAAAAAAACACCTTACTATGGAAGGTAGAAAAGCAGTGCACTAAACTAGAAAGTTTATGTTACACCAATAATTAGAAAACACAACTATATCCAAAGAAAATTATCCCTTCACATTACCCAAGAGGATCTATTCATATAATATTTTTGCATTGGACATGCTACAATATACATGCAAACAAGGAATGGAAAAAACTATAACATAAACAAAATGCCTTATTTTATGTTTTATCATCAAATGCTCTTTGAGATATCACGTACACATATACTTTCTCTACTATCAGTTGGACCAGTGGGGAACTTGATTAATTGTTTGGTACACGTAATTAGTTATTGCAACCTGAATCTAGATTATGTACTTCCATTTTGCTAGTTTATGCTCAAATTGAAATAAATAGATTGCATCAAAAGGGATCAACATCCAGGTACTTTAAATTTTCTCATCAACTTTAATAAGTTGTGTGAGCTTAAATTCAGAATGGATAACAAAGAAAAAAGGGCCTCGATCCTATGAGATTGATATAAAAAAATTAAAAAAAAACAAACAAACAAACATTCTCCCTGATTGTGAAAAACCACAATTCCGCAATCAGGGAGAATGTTAACGGACCACGTAGCTATTTTAAAGTGTTGACCATTAAATATGACTCTTGCAACGGAATTTGAATCATGATTTACAAGAAATTCTACACAATTTCCAGCTTCTGGAGAATACATGTAAGCCTGAACAGACAATGGATAAGTCAGTTCTGTCCCACAAAGCATCCTTCTTAAAAAAGTAGGAGAAACCTTTCTATTTTATTTCTATATGGAATGCATATATCTACAGTGCATTCAAAGAAGCTTACTTGCTAGAAATTCCCAAGGATGTAACAACAGGATTTCCACTAACTAAAGCAGGCTCACAAAGCTTTATGGCTTTGTGTAATTCCTTAAGATGACCCCACTTTGGCTGCCTAATAAGTCCTGCCAAAGATAAACAGTCAAAAGCAATAGATTGTGTTCCAAAGGTCAAAATCCCTTTCATTGTTCAAAAAGATGGGAATTGGAAGGAAAAGGCAAGCATAAGCCTTGAAGAAATTCACATCATAGATGAAGAACAAAAACTCAATCTTTCTGTTGTTTTCTAAATTTTCTGACAATGCTCTTTTTATTGCAATTGTTTTACATTGGGCCTAAGAAAAGAAAATTCACAAAATCCACTTGCCTTTTCAAACAAATCGATAACCTAATAAATTGCTTAAGAATGAAATTTAAATCCTGGAAAAACTTCTCACAATTGTGAAATATTGTGCAACAAATTCAAGTGAAGATTGTCAAAAAAGTATTTAATCACATCCAAGATAAAATGTACCATTTTCATCTGTGGGTTCATCATAGTCATAAGTGGTTGCAAAGAAAGGCCCTCCTGCAGTACGACCAAAATTTGTTCTTCCATGGTACTGGAAGAGAAACAAATTAGATTAGCACATATTGTAGTCGAAATTTCCATATATGAATGTCACATTCTAGGTCAATCCAATTCATCATGTGCAAATCATACCATGTAGTAGTTTACAAAAGATCCACCCTTCACAAAAAAGTGAGCTACTGCAAAGGCCAAATCTTCCACTGGTCTATGAGGAGATGCACCTCCAAATTCAGTATACCTAGAAAACTAGACACAATGTTTCATATTACTATAAGTTGGAATTACATTTAAAACTAACAATAAACATTGTTGTATATTTTCATTTTTCAATTTATCACAATAAAAATTTTACTGCAGAGCTTAGAATATTCAAAATATCAGTTTATCAAAGGAGGCAGTAATAGGATTGCCTTCAACTTCTTACTTCTTCTGAACAGAATTTGAAGTTCAAAATAAATTTAAGCGTGAAATAAAGTAAGTTGTTATTCCATCAATTGAAATTAACTACAAAACAATCTCAGTACCAGTCACTCCAGGATTCCGTACACATTGTTGGCTTATAAGGATTGTTAGGTACAAAGTTGTTGCAATAGAAACCATTGCAAGTGTTTATCTGTTTCAAATATTAAAGAATAAATAAGGTAAAACAATGGAATCTTGGATATCTCGACATTGATTATTACAATACTAAGAAAAACAGAATGCAGAACCCTAAAAACCCCATAATCTATTAAATGGAAGCTTTTTGCTTTCAATTACACTCAGTAGTAGTCATTCATCAAAATGAAAAATGACAATTTATTTATGTCTACACTAATTGCTTATTTTAAATTCCATTAGTATGAATTGCACATAATATACAAAGGTAACTAATTCAATTGATGCAACTAGTGCAATATTTTGATATAATTTGACAAGTTCATCCAGACACAGGGGTCACCAAATGCCCAATTAAAGATATTATCATATAAATATCTAAGAGGGTGTCATTAATAGAGCTCACCACAGGGTGTAGTCCATCATCATGTTTGCACATTACCCAGGGTACACATGTATCCATTCCCACAACCATCTGGGCAGCCCAATTCATGTAATTCACTCCAGCAGGCCCAAACAACGTTTCTTCAAGTTTATACTCATTTTCCACCTATACTAACACTTTGTTATTAGTCCTAATATTAAGAAATCAAACCAAGTTTACATAGAAATTTCAAACACATGCCATATCGCTCTTTTCTGCATCAAGAGATTGCCCAAAATCACCTAAATCACACTCAGACTTGGTTTATAGGGTCTGAAATTAACTCAGGACTAATTTTTTAGGTTTGTTTGCACCCCTTTTGTGGAGAAAAAGAGCCCAGAATTCAAAACCCCCTAATACATGTTGCCACTCAATGGCTGTCTCACTAGTGCAAGAAGGCCATTTCAAGCGGTTGGGGCCAGGTGCAATTTCTGGGTAACTTTGGCATAATAGATACCCTGGACATGCTTTCAGCACTATGAGAAGAGGAGGATTTTGTCAAAATATATTAATAACACCAATCCATATAAAATACCTCTAAGCTTTCTCAATATCAAATGAATCTAATAAAAATTCAAATGTTTATTTGTACAGACAATCTATCAATTCTGCAAACTTCCCCCTTCATTTTTTTTTGAGTAGGAAAAGCTCATGGCTCAAAGTAAAATCATGTTTATCAGGCACCCACATTCTCATAGTGGATACAAGACCCACACTTATGCTCTCAACATAGCTTGGGAGGTTCGTACTTATGTTGTTTCTGCAATATACTCATCTAGAAATAGCAAGATAGCATGTTGGTCCAATGATTTAAAAAGATTGCAGGGTGGACAAGAAATTCATATCCAGTTAAAATATCAATAATGAGCACTACAACTGCACGAAGTTAACTGTCATAATTCATGACACAGATTTTACAATTGACCACCGGTTCTTAACCTTGCTCAGCCTAGACTATTCCTTCTACATAGTCAAACTAAACCTTAAGTATTTAATGCACAATGACTATGTTATATTTATCTCGATGCATGTACCATTCAGTGGATTGAAAGAAGACATGGTAAAAATTAACAACTATAACTTTCCAGATTGAGTAATTTATATAGAATGAGACCTCACAACAGATTTTTTTTATATTCAAGGGATAAAAATCCTCATAACTCGCACATCATTCTAGCAGCAGAAATATTTCCATGTTTCATCCTTCTACTATGCATAAATGGAATTATGCTTTATCATAATCCCCTCTGCAATCAAATATATGGAAGAAATCCTGATGAATAAGGGAAAGACAAAAGCAAGATGCTTCAAGAAGATGATTCAACTTGTATACTCCCATTTAAACAATGGTTGCATACTAAGTCAATAATATTTGTAAATTACTAATTTTAAATGACCACAAAATAGAATGTCCTCGGTGGGAACCATGACATGGTATTCCTCTTGCTTGCTAAATAAATTGATAGCCACCATAATTGCAGGAACAACCAACACAACACACAAAGAGACTCCCAGAATGGATTCCATAAAGCACAATGATCTTCTCCAACATGTACAAAATGTTTTTATCTCTTGCCATTTGCAAGAATCAGTTGAACCTTCAAACAAATCAAGATTAGCTGGTAAGAAATTTTCTTTCTTATTGTCTTTCTTATAAGCTTCTTTTTCTAACTCAGTCAAGCCAGTGCTCTGGTAATATTCCTTGTTATCTAACATCTCCTCAAAAACAACACTTGAAGTAGGTGACAAAGAATCTATTCTATGTACACTTTCTGACCATTCAAAACTGTTCTGCAAATCTCCCTCTTCTGAATTGCTTCTAACTGAATACCCATCAGCTACACTATAGAGACTGTCAAGCATTGTCCTTCCTTTTTTTGTTGTGATCATATGTCGATTGTCTCCACCCGTGGATTCATTGACAGTGCCATTGGAAGCTAGACTTAAGTTCATATTCCAGTCAATTGCATTCAAATTATCATGGTTAGCTTCTGCAAAATCTGCAAGTTCTCCTCTGGATTGCAATTTTCTACATGTGTTTTTGGAGGAGGATTGTTGTTCCATAGACCTAAAAAAATTCCTTGGTGTGTTGAATACACTCATATTATCAATTGTAATATATGATCATGTATTATGAGGAAGAGAACAAACAATAAATCACCTGAGCATTTTCTATCAAAAGAGATAATGCTGATATAATAAAATGTACCAACTTTGCTTAAGCTTCCTCATCAAGCATAAGATGCATCAAACGAGACAAAACAGGAAAACTAAGAAGGACACATCCCATGCTCTTTATGCGTACCTTAGGCCTAACTGCTTCTTTCATAGCTGAAGGGAAATGTGAGTGAGCGTAGTTAGTGCAGAGGAAAAAACATAGGTCATTTTCATCCTCTTTATATGAACATCTCCTTTATAAGCAGTCCTCATCATAAAACGATGCATCTCCATTTTCCCCATGTCTATCAAACATATGTATCTTGGTCCTTGTTTTCCTATTACCATGTTCATAAGAGTATTTTCTTTCTGATGCTCCATCACTTTCATACTCTGCACCAACTTCTGTATCACTCCCAGAAATAATGCCATTTTCCAGTGAAATGATTCTATTCCCTTCCTTATCAAATAAATGTTATTATGGCACCAAATATTTCTTGAAATCGCCCTCTTTTCCAGTGTGAGTTAAGAAACGATGAGGTTTTCCAGCATTGGGTCTGGTTGACTCTGACCTATTAGGCAATGGTGAGAAGGAGGAATTATTCATTTTCACAGAGAAGGCATTATTATCAATAGAATCTAAATAATAACCTCGGCTCAAATCAAAATTAGAGAACCTTTTAGCCCTTGTACTAGAAAATTCTGCAAATAGAAGAAGAAACTAATCTGTAAAGTCTGCAGATAGAAATAACCTTGAACAAATGCAGAGATATCCCACTCAGGAGTCATATGCTGTGAAATTGTTTTCCACGAATTCACTGGAAAAACACAATTTGCATGAAATCAAGCTTGATGCTGAGAACCAAACTAACAGATGTAGGATGATTTGGTAAAATATGGGAAGGTAAAATTGCTCCACAAACCCAATTTGAGGACGAACTAAGCCCATTTTACCCATTTTACCCAAATCAAGGATGAAATTTGACCAGTTTACCAAAGATCCATAAATCAGGGGCGAAATATAATTTTTTTTAACCTACCATCCATAAATCTGGGGAAACCATCTCTTTTTCTCCTCCAAAACTAGAAATTTATGGCGATTTGACCTCCAGTACCGAAGAAATCCGGGCGAATGTCAAGGTTTTCCCCATAATCGAGTGGGCTAAATTCCATTTTGTGAATTTTCAAAGTTTCACTGCCAAGGCTATTTAATTTGGAGAAATTATATATATAATAAAAATTGAGCTACTTTATTAAATAAAAAAAACCATTTTAATATTAAAAATCCGCCCACCTTTTTTTGGCCACCCCTTAGAATTCTCCTATGGGCTATAATTCGCCCCTAAAATATTCCTTGATCACGGACCTGGAACACAAGCATTCAACCCAAAATCCAAGTAGGAGGACCAATAACACTCACAAATGAAGAAATTAAAACACAAAGAACCCAAGGAATTGAAATATCATGGCACTGTGTGATTTACAGACCCAAGACTCAAAGAGTCATATCAGAAACAAAACCCTCACAAGAAATCAAAAGGAAAAAAGACTGGTACAAGCAAACCCTAATGAACCCAAAGAAAGCTACAAGAAACACACGACTATCTATAAGGACAATCAGTGTGTGACACGCGACTGTATAGAATGCAACCCACATGTACAAGGTGACACACGCGACTGTCAACAAGACAACCCACGTGTACTGCTAAATTTTTTCAAAGAAAAATATACTAGCAGACATGCTTTGAACATGCCAAACTACAAATCAAAGGTAAAAAGAAAACAAAACACAACCAAAATAAAAAAGAGTCAAAGACTGGTTAGGGAACCTTAAGGAAGGACCCAGAGCAAGTTGGACTCCCCAGCGGAGTCATCAGTTCTGTTGTTCAGGAAAACACACCCTTATAACCTAGGATCTCTAGGTTACCAACTTACTAAGCTACACTTGCAGACAATCAACTATGTAGCAAATGAAATAGGAACAGGAAGAAACTTCACAAACCTAGTTTACGATGGTTGATCCAAGCCTTTTATTCTCCTCTTCCAGTTGCTCCCACAGCTTCCAGGGCTCCTCCAATCACCTACAAAGAACAAGTTCTTTCTGCAAATATATATATATATATATATATATATATATATCAATGGTTAATGAAAAAACATTCATAATGGAATTATAAGATAATTCAATAATCAACATATACAAGAGTGCACAATATTGGAAGAAGAACTTTATTTATTGATAAACAAAGAATGGTGAGATTACAACCCAACTTTTGAAACAAGTACTCCTTCTGCAAGCCAAGGACACTGAGTTCTGCTGCTCCAACATGTCTGAAGGCATACCACCAACATAGCTTTTCTCTAGAATGATTGATTAGCCCCATCCCAAGCCCTCTATTTATACATGGAGAAATAGAGAGGTTTTGAAGGTTAGGATGGTTGAGACAGCTGAGATAGTTATGACTAAGGGCTCAACTGATCTGGACTAATCGTGTTTTATATTTTTTAACATCGAATTAAGGTGCACGCGAGTATTGATATAGGCAAGTCGCGTATGACATGCTCCTTTATTTAAGGAAACCCATGTGTGTGATGTACACGTGATTTGCAATGCACATACTCACGTGTGAGATGCAGGTTTCTATGCAAATAGTTGTGTGTGCAACCCTAATATCCAAATGAAAATATACTCAGTTGGTCAGGAGATGATGTATGAATAGTCATTCCCATCTATAGTGTTTTGGCTACTTCAATCCAGTTTGTCCTTTTGTCTCCTAACATATTGTATGTCAATACTCAGACGTAGAAGTGCCATTTTACATGATAACATGCGATGAACCATACCCCAACCTCGCAACAACGACCTTACTAGTCCAGAGGCACCACAATAGAATCCTTACCCATTGAAAGATGTCACAACAACATTGATCTCCCTCAAAGCCACTGCAACTGGTGATACGTTTCCCAAAGCTTACTAGTGAGTTCAAAGTATAATTCGTTGTAGTTGGGAACTATGAATTCTACCACAATGGGTGGCCTATCCCTGAAAATTATGCCAACGAGCCTCACGTAAGAGATCTTGTTCCATGAAATTGTGATTGACACTGAAATGAGGTCTAATTTTCTAGAGTTCCTTGCAAGAGGTATCCTAACCCTCATAGAGTCCCTTGCAAGGGTATCCTAACCCTCCAAACCCTCAAGAGTCCATTGCAATTTAATAAGTCATATAAAGAAAAGGAGAAGGGGTGGAGGATATCCAAATAGCATTATAGATGAATATCCCCTTTGCCCCTCCCAAGTCATTATCCATCCACACTCACTCAATAGCTACCACTGGTCATTGAAATTGAGAAGGTCTACCCTCCACTTGTCATCGAGCAATTGGGGCACTAGGAGAAAACATAGCAGAGCGTGGACCTCACAAGACCCAATATTCAACTTAAAGTAAGTACCTATATGGAACGAAATTTCTTTTGGGGTTTTGTTCATGGGTGTGGAAATTATGGATGGGCAATGATATTTCACACATCCATTTTTAGATTGTTATGGACACTATTCATGACTATTGATTTTCCCAGGGAATTTCCTTGGTTACCCCACCCCACCAACTTGACCCCTGGGTTACTATCCTATCCTTCGAGGTTAAATTGTATATATTGTTGCGCTAAGAGCCACTTTCTACATCCCAAAGTGGATGAGATGTGTCATGTCTGTCTGACACCTCCAAAATATAAATATATAAAAAATAATAAAACCAAGCGCATGTCAACTCAAATTTAAATTGCCTAGATTGTAAAATACTTTTACATAAATATACATCAAATTTCAATTCCAATATCCATTGAGGCATTCTCACGTTTCAAATAAATATTTTCTAAATAGTTGGCACATGTAATATTGTGATGCAAATATATTGGATTATGTGTTGTTAAGTTAATAATATAACAATAAGTTAGGTATTAGTTTTGTGATAATTGCAATTTAACCAGCCTAGATCCAAATCCTAGGCTCTATCAAGCATCGATGGATCAAATCTCTCAAGGTGCAAACCTCTTTTTAGGTATTGCACTCAATGAGCTATCAACTTTGGTGTGTCCTATATATAGCCATTGATTTGATTTAAACCACAAGACACGTCTTTTTATTTAAGGTCCACATATAATATTTTTATTATTAATATTTAATATTATTTATGGCCCACATATAATTATTATTTTTATTATTATTTTTGTTAGGACTAAACATTACAACATCTTCCCATACATGGATTTAAAACTATATGCAAGGCCCTCCTAAAACCATGGGTTTTTTATGAGGCCTTACACATGGTCCTAAAACCATTTGCAAGGCCCTCCTAAAACATGTACAATAAAACCATGGGTTGTTTAGGGGGCCTTGCACATGGTTTTAAAACCATGTGCAAGGCCCTCATAAACCATGTACAATAAAACCATGGGTTGTTTAGAAGGCCTTGCACATGGTTTTAAAACCATGTGCAAGACCAACATTTTTTTGTGGATAATTCAATTTTTTATTTTTTATTGTTTTGTTAGGTAGAAACATTACAACATCTCCCCCATATTGTGTTTTTTTTTGTGACCCGCATTTTTTTTGCAGATAATTAAATTTTTACTTTTTTATTGTTTTGTTAGGTAGCAACATTACAACATCTTCCCCATATTAGGTTGTTTGGCCGACATTTATTTTTGCGAATAATTAATATTTTTATTTTTTTATTATTTTGTTAGTAACAAACGTTACAAGATCTCCCTCATATTAGGTTGTTTTTTTGCTAACATTTATTTTGGTGGATAATTAAAAAAAATTATTTTTATTATTTTGTTAGCCTTGTAATGTTACAACATAATATTTTATTATTATTATTGCGCCGAGAGGCGCTCTACAGCTCAGTATGGGGGAGATCTTGTAACGTTATGTAATGTTCCTCATGTAACTTTCCTCTTGTAAATGTTGTCAGCCATAAAAAATAAGAATTTTAATTATCCTCCAAAATAAATGTCAGCCACAAAAACAACCTAATATGGGGGAGATGTTGTAATGTTTCTACCTAAAAAAACAATAAAAAATAGAAAATTTAATTATCCGCAAAACAAAACAAAACAAAACAAAATGGTCATAAAAATAATAAAAAATAAAAAATTGAATTATCTGCAAAAAAAATGTTGGTCATGCACATGGTTTAAAAACCATGTGGAAGGCCTCCTAAACAACCCATGGTTTTATTATGCATGGTTTAGGAGGACCTTGCAAATGGTTTTAAAACCATGTGCAAGGCCTCCTAAACAACTCATGGTTTTATTGTACATGGTTTAGGAGGTCATTGCAAATGGATTTAAGACCATGTGCAAGGCTTCATAAACAACCCGTGGTTTTAGGAGGGTCTTGCACATGGTTTTAAAACCATGTATGGGGAGATGTTGTAATGTTCTTTCCTAAAAAAATAAAAAATATTATATGTCCGCCATAAATAGTATTAAATTTTAATAATAGGATATTATATTTCGACCCTAAATAAAAAGATGTGTCTTTTGGTGTGAATCACACCAAAGCTGATAGTTGAGTGGTATACTTAAGAAGAGGTTTGCACCTCCAAATATTTGATCCCTCTCGACGCTTGATAGGGCTTAGGATTTGGATCTATGCTAGTTTAAAGCCGACATTTACAAGAGGAACGTTACATAACGTTATGTAACATTACAAGATCTCCCCCATACTGGGCTGTAGAGCGCCTCTTAGCACAATAATACTTTGATAAATTGCAAGTATTTTACTTCATAATTTGTTAATGAATGCAACTTTTGCCTATTTGTATTATTGATGTGTTATGCTTTATAACATGGAATAGTTGGCACTTCCATGATTAAATTTGGGTAAATAACTATTTTACTTCATAATTAAATAATTAATGCAAGTTTTGCCTATTTGTAAGATTTGTGTTAGCATTTAAAACATAATTCCAAATTAAAATATATAACTATTTCACTATTATATTTTGACTATTTAATGAGTCTTAAACTTTAGGTAATATTTTCTAGTATTTTCTAAATTATTTGTTTTTCTACATTAAATTAATATAGTGGATATTTATGTACCACCATACTATTAATCATAGTAGCATAATTTGGCCCTATTGGAATTTCCTGTACGGAAATTCGGAGGCAGTTCGAAAATCCGTGAATATTCGACATAATACCAATATGTAAATTTTCCTACATTTTTTGCACATGTTATAAAAATAAGAACTATTTAAATTTTATTGTTTTATTTTTAATTTTGTACATAGTCCTTTTAGAATTGGTTTTAGATTTTAAAAGTTTAAAGTTTTAAAATTTATAATATATATTTTGTTTTATACTTTAATTATATTATATTTAAATTAGGTTTATTTTGTAACCAGCATAGATCCAAATCCTAGGCTCTATCAAGCACCGAGAGGGATAAAATCTTTGGAGGTGCAAACCTATTCTTAAGTATTGCACTCAACTATCAGCTTTAGTGTGATTAAAACCAAAAGGTGCATCTTTTTATTTAAGGTCCACATATAATATTTTTATTAATAATATTTAATACTATTTATGGCCAACATATAATATTTTTTATTATTTTTTATTTTGTTAGGAAAGAACATTACAACATCTCCCCCATACATAGTTTTAAAACTATGTGCAAGGCCCTCCTAAAATCATGGGTTGTTTAGGAGGCCTTGCACATGGTCTTAAAACCATTTGCAAGGACATCCTAAACCATGTACAATAAAACCATGGGTTGTTTAGGAGGCCTTGCACATGGTTTTAAAAACATTTGCAAGGCCCTCCTAAACCATGTACAATAAAACTGTTGGAATATAATCCATCGGGATTATACGTTATTGTAAATATTAGGAATATGAAGAGACTCTCGGATTCGTGATCCCAAGAGTCATCGTAGATGTATAAATAAAGGAATTCTATGGAGAAATAATAAGGATTTGGGAGTTATTCCACCTGACAATGGTATCAGAGCGATTCATAACTCCTGCATGTAGAGTCTGCATTTTGCTGCTATATGCACCCTGGGATTTCCTCAGTCTGCAAATTGCATGCATTGGTGCATGCGCTGGCTGCTCTAACATTCATGAGTGATGCGATAGTATTACTCTGAGTAGAATGCTTTCTCTACTCCGCTCAGCCCCATCCATCCTCTACATGATGTAAAAATCCCTGTGATAGTCTCGTTATCTATTTCAGGCTGCTTTCCCGTCGTTAGTCTGCCTCTGTGTGTGTTTCTTCATGAAGCTCAAAGAAGTTGTGAAAACTCAGTGTGTAGAGGTAACAATATTGCTACCCTAATTGTTTGTGACCGTTGGGATACACAAAACCTATTTTTTTGACCTAAGTCTGTGCATATGGAGAAATAATGTATGCTGCGTATGAATTCGAGACTGATGTATTGAAGTAGTGATATTGAAGAATATAAGTCTTTGTGAAGAATTTTATTTTCTTCAAATTGAAGCTGCATTTTGAATATGAAGTTGTGACCATACCTGTCGTATAAAAAGAGTGTTGCGATTTCTTTGTTGTGTATTTGATGAGCTTGTGACTGATAGTTGATACATTGGAGAAGAAGTGCATGTTGCGCTTCTCTTTTCTGAAGCGATTCTCTTCCTTGTGAACTGCTGCAAAGTGAAACTGTGACTACATTGCCATAGAATATTGTTGGTGTACGTCTGTATTTTGAAGAGTGTTGCAGCGTTGACATTGTCTGCGTTGAGGACTAAAGTGTTGAAGCTTAGAGTTGAGGATTGACCTCCTCATTCGCTTACTATTGCAAGCTATCTTGTTTTGTCAGTGTTGGAGTCTCATTGCCGTAACCACAAGACTTCTTACCAGTTCAACTAGATTGTGAAGCATGCTGATGAAGCTGAGACCGTGAAGACTGCGTTGACAAGAAGTTTGCGTTCTAATCTCTTGAAGAAATCCTGCTTTTCTTTGACCTGCGACCTGCTCCTTTGCGTTGGTGAGAGATTGTTTTCTACTAGTTTGAAAGCCATTGAAAGCATATTTAAAGTTGGTATTGTAGGCTTGAGAGGATTAAGTTTGTATTTCAAAGTTTGTATGACAATAGCAGAGACATTGACATTGTTGTAAAGCTTGAGGAAGGTGGCAGAGACTTAGACCTGCACCTTTACTCTTTCTTCTTTTTCTCCTATTGTTTTAGTTGCAAGATTCAATCACAGAAGATGCAATCTATAGCATCTGTAGTTGGTGCCACTCTCACTGGGAAAGACACTTATCCAGAATGGTGGAGGAATATCAAATCTGCCTTCATCTACAATGACCTTTGGGACGGTATTTGCGAAGGCACCACAATAGAGACAGAAGCTGGAGGGCCCATAACCAGAGACCCAGGACCTCCAGAATCCGAGAAAGTGAAGGCCATTTGGAAAACAAAAGACAATAAATCTTTAACGGTAATCACTTCCATAGTCAGTGAAGAGGTGAGCCAGCACATATTGCCTGCAAAGTCATGTTTTGAAGCACTAAAAACATTAAAAGATCTGTATGATTCACACTCTGAAATGGAAGTTATTCAACTAATGCTAAAACCATTCAATTTAGAAGTAAAATACAATGATCCCATGTTAGTTGCCTCTGAAATCAAAGCTATCATGCACAAGATTCAAGCCACTGGTATGAAACCAGATCTTCCCCTTGCAGCATTTGTAAAATCTTTGTATCCTTCTCACTCCAACTATCTTGAGTCGTTGCAAGCAAGTGACAAGTTCAAATCACTGACATTTGACACCCTGGTAGAGAAGATAGCTGACAGAGAGAAAGCTTTTGGTAAGAAGACAACCGAGCATTCTGGAGAATCACTTTGCTTTGCTCAAAAAGCAAAGAACCACACCAAAGACCCATCCAAAGATCATCCCAAAGGAGAAAGCAGCAAGAGAGGCAGAGGAAGAAGAAACTTTAGAGGTAGAGGAGGCAGAAACAACTCCAGCAAAAGATCAGATTTGAAGTGCAAGCATTGTGGAAAGATTGGACACATAGAAGATCAGTGTTGGGCTTCGTGGGACTCCATCAAAGACAGACATAACCAGAAGAAAGATGACAATAAGAACCAATATGCTAGTAAATCTTCAGATTCTGCTCATTGTATTGTTGCACATTGTAATCTTGGTATTAATGAAATGACTTCACTTTCATCTTACACAGATTGTTGGCTACTTGATACTGGTGCAACATCACACGTGAATTTTAGAAAATACTGTTTTGAAGAACTTAATGAAACAATAAATGGCATAGTTTACTTTGCAGATAAGTCAAGTCTTAAACCAAAGGGAATGGGCACCATTCGGCTGAAGATGCCTGGATTCCCTGATTTCTTGTTGAAGAATGTTCTTTATCTTCTAGAGTTGCAGAGAAGCCTATTGTCCTTGGTGCAGATTCGACAGCAAGGCCATTCCATCCACATGTTTGATGGAATCGTAGAAATAAGAAAGTCCTCTGACAACCAAGTCATCATGACTTGATACGAAGATGGGAAGATGCTGAAGCTAAAGAGTTCATCTGCAAGGGTTCAGAACTATGCCTACCTCTCTCAGCATGGAGAAGGTAGGAAAGAACATTACAACATCTCCCCCATACATAGTTTTAAAACTATGTGCAAGGCCCTCCTTAAATCATGGGTTGTTTAGGAGGCCTTGCACATGGTCTTAAAACCATTTGCAAGGACATCCTAAACCATGTACAATAAAACCATGGGTTGTTTAGGAGGCCTTGCACATGGTTTTAAAAACATTTGCAAGGCCCTCCTAAACCACGTACAATAAAACCATGGGTTGTTTAGGAGGCCTTACACATGGTTTTAAAACCATGTGCAAGACCAACATTTTTTTGGCCGATAATTCAATTTTTTATTTTTAATTATTTTGTTAAGTAGGAACATTACAACATCTCCCCTATATTGTGTTGTTTTTCTGACCGACATTTTTTTGGGTCAATAATTAAATTTTATTTTTGTTTTGTTAGGTAGGAACATTACAACATCTCCCTCATATTAGGTTGTTTTTGTGGCCGACATTTATTTTGGAGTATAATTAAAAAATTTATTTTTTATGGCCAACATTTATGTAACGTTACATAACGTTACAATATCTCCCCCATACTGGGGTGTAGAGCGCCTCTCGGCGCAATAAAATATTTACTAGCTAGTTATAATATTAGAGTTTAGTTAGAGTAATATTTTTTGGAATATATTATTATAAATTTGTTTTATTATTTGAAATGTTATTTTTGGCATTTTAATTTTTTTTAAGAAAGAAAAGGCCCTTATATTACTGAAACAAACTAAAGGATATTTACAAGCACTGCTCCTTGAAACATGGAGTCAGGCATTGATCTGGTGTCCAAAACAGAAGTAAAAAGTATAGCCCATAGAGAAAGATGGAGAAGCATGAGAGCAGCCTAACCTTTCATCTTGGGCGCTCGATCATGAAGACAAACAATACCTAATAGTAATTGACTACGCATGAGAGAATAAACAGTAAACAGAAATAAAAAAACCCACAAGATCCTCGGACTAGCGCTTGTGAGACGACTCAGCCTCGACCTGGGAATTGTTGTTTCCCTACCCAACTCCCAGATTTGCATCTGCATGGCTAGACTCTTCCATGCTCACATCTTCTTCCTGCCAAATGCGCCAAAAGGGTGGAGATGGAAGGCGTAGCAGGATGCGTATATGACCAAGGTTGTTTTCAGCTTCATCCTTGAATTTTCCCACAGTGATGCGGATGAGCTCCGCGTAGCTCTCTCTCTCGTTCATGGAATGAGAAAGAATGAATTTCAATTTCCAATAATGCGACATGACCACCCCATATCCCAGCTTCACACAAAATTATCCAAAGATCTCCTCTTCCATAGCAGCAATGGAATGGCGGATGTGATCAGGTGTTTCCTCATTGAAGAGCCGCTCCCACTGGTCTTCATCGTTGCCTCCCTCCCCTCCTGTTGAAGTTGCCATTTCCCACTAAGCCAATGCCGTTATCAGTATGTTGCAGGAAGTGCTCTGAATTCTCTGGCTTCGTCTTCGTTGTCCCCTTCGGCGAGGAACATTCCCTCTATGAAGCACTCGACATCTAGTTATAATTCCCCCAACCTGAGAATGCATATCCTGGACGTTTTCCATAATTTCCTTGGCTATGGAGTGTCTCTGCTCCTTGGATATATACTGGTTCGGCACCCAGCAGTGACGGTTGGCAATGCACACCCAAGTACAGGAAATCGGCACTGAAGGATTGCGCGGATATTTGCTTATCCATTATATATCCAAAACCTGCAAAGAGATCCCTTTACCCAAAATGGTTGTGTGTCCTACCATGTTCACTTTCATTGATCTCTAGCTCTGAGCGCTACGAGAGTTCAATCCTCTCGTGTGAAACATCTGCAGCGTCTATATCACCTGCCTCATGTCGTGCCTCAGTCTCGCCTCCTCTGTCCACGTGGAGATCGCAATCCGTTGTCAGATGTTCCACATGAGTGTTGGCCTTGTGGCAGGTAGTCCGTGACTCTCTCTCCGGGGCATCTCCTCATGGCAGAACGTCGACCTTGCGTCTGGCTTCCTCTTCCCCTGTCACTTCACTTGCATTCGAGGGGCATTTTTATTATTTAATATTTTTAGAATTAAATTTATAAATACATTATTAAAAGTTTTAATATTTTCTTTGATTTTTTGTGACACAAAGTATAAATTATAAACTATATTTGACGAGAAAATTGGCTTATGACTAGTCTTTTTCCATTCAAATTCCAACACTTCATGCAAATATTGAATGGTTTATGTATATTTAAAAAAAATTGAAAATATTATTGTACAGTGGCATAGTTCAGTTTTGGTTCACTTTGTATATTATTGTACAATGGCATAGTTTAGTTTTGGTTCACTTGTGGTGATCGAGTTGGTTGACTTACTTCTGTTTGTTATGGCTGATGTCGACTGAGTCTTCGATATATGTAGGATTCACTGACGGTACCAGCCTCCACACTCAAAACTCAGCTTCAGCTACTTGGGAGATTTATACTCCTACGGGTCAGGTTTTGTCTTCAGGAGGTGTATGTCTACGACCTTCATCAAACAATATTATTGAATATAGTGTCGTGATTGAGTTATTATGCGATGCCATCTCACATGGTATTCGGTCTCTTCAGGTATGTCTTGACTCGCACTTAATGGTCTTACATTTAAATGTTGTGTATCGTATTAGAGATCGAATTTATTATGAATATTCTTGAGAGTAAGGTTGTTAGAACGTCAGTTTGAGAACATTACATACATTCACATTCCAAGAAATTATAATCAATTTGTTGATTCATATGCAAATTACGTACTAGATTGGGATTTGATGCATAGACATTTATTCATTCACAACACATTTACACATGTAAATATAAATAATCAATCATCATAAGTCTTTTTCATTAAAACAGAGTCCAAAACATGGTGTCATAATACATAATGTCATAATACAAAAATGGGGCTTTCAAGCCACCAAAATGATATTCTACATGGTCAATACAACAAAAAGTACATCTAGGATTCTAAGACTGTAGAGGGTGTTGATCATGATAACACACGACATCTCTAGCTAGCTGTCGAAATAAGCAAACCAATGTGTGTGGTACACACACCACATGTTGTTGCATAGCCTCAGGCAAGTCCTCGACTTGTGCCATGGGAACTCTGTGTGTCAGTCGAATGAAGTTCGTATGGATTTTTTAGAACATACTCTCCACATCCACACCTACGATGTCATCACCCCTCCCCCTCTGACGATGTTGAGGGAAACCATCTGGACATCTAGGCCCAACATCTGTGTATATATGACCAAGTATCAATATATGTCATCACACAAAAACATGTCTTTTTTATTTCACTATATCAAAAAACACAAAAAAATAATAATTCAAAAATAAGATTGAATCAGGATTGTCACCTATGTCTCTGTATGCGGATCCCGGTGGAATGGGCATATCAGGGTCACCACAAAATTTTATCCCCTCATAGGGGTAGTCATATATGGCTATGATCTGCCTGTGCCACCAAAGGAAGAAGTCTGTTGGGTAGGGGTTGGCCACTCGTCCCCCTCCTAGTCTTTGCATCACATTCGCCCAGTTCAACTGAGTTGGATCTTGAGAACCATGAGGAGTGATCTCCACTCTTGGGCTTAGCCCTGGTACACGCTCAAAGAAAAATGTACTCAAGATGCTTGCGAAGCCGAAGTTTCTTACCCTTCCCATCTTGTGGTCTGTCAACTGTTGTTTCATGTTTCCCAGCAGTGAGGTACCCTAATCATAAATGGTGGGCCTCATGCATTCCACTGCATAGAACATCAATGTTATATATGCCTCATGGAGGGATACCAATCCTGCAATCCTGACAAGTACCAATAGTATGGCCTTCAGCCCTAGGTTTTGGATTGAGTTCGTTGGGATCTGGCTCCCAACCTTTTCTGTATCACAGAAGCAGTAAACTACACTGTATTCCTCTATCGTGAGGCCACCTCCTAACCCATGATCTTGTAGGTTAACCACCTCCCCTTTGCGGGAGAGTCCTGTATATGAAGTAGATATCATCATCCTTAAGGCTGAGGGGCATCCCATCCATCTGGAATGTCTTCGTATCAGGATCCCAATAGTCTACCAGCATTTGGAGTAGTCTTGGTTTGGCTCTCAAGCTACCAAGGTGCCAGAATTTGTACAAACCACAATCCCTCAAATCTTTTTGGGCCAGTAAATCACCTTGCACAACCCTGTCAATGTCTCCATGCTCACATTCATGCCACTCAATAACCATTCTGCACAAAAAATTTAGAGTTTCATCAGTCTTTTCCCTTAAAAATGTTAAACGCGGCCTTATACGTGACTGTTTTGCAAACAGCTGCGTACATACGCGGGAATCGAAGGATTTTCCACGTATGTCGATCCCTATATGTGGAAATCAACTGATTTTTTGTGTGGGCCGAAATCTCCTTTTTTGGGATGGCATAAAAATAAAAATTGACCATGAAAAACTAAAATAAAAGCATTGAAATGAATGAGAATGGCATGAGGATTTACCTAATTCAAATGGTTTGTGATTTTGTGGATCGTGGCTCCCGAAACCAGCTTCTCAAGTTTTTGGTTCAAAAACACTATGTGGGGTAAAATTCCAAATGGTATGGAAAAAATATTTTTTTTACTATTTTATAGAAAAAAAAATTGAAAATTTTACCCACTTTTCTATAGTTTGGACCGTTTGGCCTAATTTTGTTGTGTAGGGACCTAATTTGAGAAAAATTGACCAAGACTTTGACTCGTTCATGCCTATCATAGGTATAATGTCGAACTGGCATATAGGTTAGGACTTCACATCCACTTGCATTTATGCATTTCCTTATGACCGTTTCATCTTGACCTTAGGTACGAACCCACTTCATGATGTCACAGAACCTTCATACTACTATTTAGAAGTGACATTATGTGAGTGGCAGAGGTTTCCTATACATGGGCGCCCAAGTTAGATCCCATCTGCATTTGGTGCCCATGCTAAGATTTCTCCTTTAGGTTTGGAAAGTTCCTTATAGTCTCGCCATGTCCTTGAGAAAGAGCTTCATACTCCTCTTTAACTTTATGTTGGCCATTCCCCACAAGGACTCCCTTGTATATCAAGTTGTGATTGCATTTCTTGTGTTTTTCTTTCCTTATTGATCTTTATGTCAGCTCCCTGCTTCCAAATTATAAGCCATGTATCTCGAGCTTGTGTTAATCCTAGCCAAGAAGATCCTTTTACATTTCCTTTGCAGCTTGATCACCCTTTAAAAGGAGGAGACCTTCCCCCAAGTGTCCTTATCCTGCACATGCTTCCTTGCATTAAGCATAGGTATGTTCCACTGCTTGGAACTAGTTTTCTTTCCCTCGACACTTGTCTCCTCCTAGATGTACACTATAAAGCACTTTTATTCTTTTTCAAGCTTTTCAACATCTGAAAAAGTCCAAAAAAATTAAAAAACATAAAAAGATGGATGAGAAATGATATTATCTTTGGCAGTTGTCGAGTTGTGTCACCTTCGAACAGAGAACTGTATATCACATCCATTGGTTGGGTGTTATTTTGACTTCAGGTGTTGTACTCATTACGCTGAGTTTTTCTCCACCGACTGGTTATGCTTCTAGTCCCTATGGAGCCTCTGTTGATGCCTCATGTGTCGCAGAGATGTCGCAGTTCGCATATCAAGTCTACGCTGCCTACCTGTAATCACCATTCACCTTATTCTCTCATTCAAAGAAAGTTGAAACCTGAGTCGACCATTCCTCAGTTATCTTGACTTTGCATGTTGTCCATTCTCGGTACAGTGATTGGTTCATGCACATCTTGTTTGTTTGAGTTCTTCCACATTATCCAGTGTTTTTGAGTACCTCGTGTTGGTTGATGGGGGATGCCTTAATGCCCTCCTTCCAACGGATTCCATTCCGTCGACTTCAAATCATCTATTCTGGAATAGGATTCTAGAGTCCATTTTAGTGCCTTGAGATTTACAGTCATCAGTGGTAGGTTCTCTCGCCATCGAAAGTTTTGGGAATGCATCAATGTCCCCTGATCGATGGATTCTTTCAAGTGTTCAACCTCAACACATCTATTCACACTTGCTAGATTGCATTCTGTACCTTGACTCCCATTATCATTATCAGTGGGATATCTCACGTGTGTTAACGATATACTTCAATGACCAGTAATCAGATGATGGACTATCATGTTCGACCTCGACACCTTTATTCACATGATAGGACATGTACTCGTAGCGGTTTGCATAAAAGATCTCCAAGATTGTGGAATTCCACATATGCCACCTCCTTGACCGTGCCAGTATTCATGAGATGTCAGCTCTCGTGACCAGATTTCAGTGTACATCAAATATATTCATCTATTATGGAGATCTTGATTCATTGTATATTGTATGTGGCGATGACCACACATGACATTTGTATATCATGCCTATTCATGACCATTGTACTCTTATGTATCTAGGACTGCTATATGTATATTTGCAGTCATATGCATAAATTGATCATTGTATTGTACTGATGAGTGGCTGGTTCTTCCACCTGGGTCTTCATTACTCCACTTCTAGGATGGATATAATGTATTTCATCCATCATGTTACCCCTCTAACGTCACACATTAGGGGGCATCTATTATAGCTAATTTTACCACACCTGGTTCATCACATATTTATGGCCTTCCATGTCCCTCTACAAAGTCCTTAGACCCCCTTTGCTCTTATTATACTTTTATGTCCTAATAAAATCCCCAAAAAACACATGTTTATGTGTATACGTGACTTTTAAAGCAATACTCGCGTGTATACACAACTTCTGAGCCAAAACCTGCGTACATCGAGAAATGTGCATAAAGCCAAAAAAATTTGGAGTTTTCCTCATAATATCCCGAATAAATTGACTCTTGTCCTTCCATATGCCTTGAGAACACTCGGACTCGACCCTCCATTTCCTATTTGGAGTGCTATATATTGAGCCTCTTGGATACATTGAAAGAGGAGAAATTTGAGAGCAAGGAAACTATAGTTCATTGTTGCCTCACTTGTTTGTGCTTGAGTCTGCATCCCTTTGTCCCTTTGGATCACACATTTCTACTCTTCCCAAGCTTGTCTTTTCTTTGTAATCTTTCCATTGAGAGATGGAGGATGGAAGTGGTGGAGGACTCGGTTTCTCAAGTTCGAAGAAGTGCTGACAGAGGTTGCCACTATTGTATCTCTATTTTTACTAATAGAAATATCCATTTATTGTCCAATACATGTGCATAAATATGAATATTGTATCCATGGATGTATTAATTTGCTTATACATGATTGATTATATATGCTAGAGTAGGCCTAACACTTGAATATATAGCATTCTTGTCTTGTTTGTTGTTGTTGAGAATGAATTGGGAATGCAAGCGTGTTGGAAATGCTCAATGGGGATCTACATCAACCGTCCAGAATAAGGTACAATTCATATCCCTTAGTGTTAGATGTATTTATTACTCTTGCATATTGGAAAGGATTGATTTCATTCAGCCTATTGTGGTACACCCCAAGCCATAGGAAGTTTCTCTCTGTAACACATGCAAATGAGATACCATATGCCTTCAGAAGAAGTCCATGTATATCACTTGGGGAACAAAGGTCAAGGGAGAAGGAATTAAGGTAGTCATAAATAAAAGCTTTTAATAAATCTAAGGTAAAAATTAAATAATATTATTCTCACTTTTAGTCCCTAAATCCCCCCTTATTTCCCCTCTCGTGAACTCACAGCTCGCCATTCATTGTCCTTGTTTTTCCACATCCTATGATATATTTTTATTATCATTCAATGTGCAACTTACAATCACATATGTTTATCTTTATCCATTCAATCATATATTTAAATTAATGGATGGGGATCAAAACTAGGGTATTACATTCCCTCCCCTTTACATTTGCAACCCTTGGTGCACATCATCTATAATGAACATGGTCCCCTCATCTTGTAAACTTTTCCCAACTAGTTGTGGACAAGGAACGCTCCACCCAACCATAGGAAAATTGTGTTCATAATTATCTTAACATATCTACCACCCCCAAGTTGGGACTATGAATCCATTAGGTTGAGGTTCCTAGACTCTAAACTTCTTCCACAACACAACCCAGAGTTGACCAATAATTTATCCCTCTTCATTATGGAGAAAACAATGGCTAAAGGTTTCTCTAAGGGATCCCCATTGTACCCCTAGACAAGATCTCCATTTGCCACTACTTTGACATACTCAGTAGCCACTGCCATCCTCCTCATCGGAGAGATCCACTCAGGAGGGGCTCGGTAGCACACGGTGATCAAGTCATCGTCTAGGTACTTCCACCCATAGTCAGTGACCCCCTCCAGTAGCCTCTCCACATCTAGTTGTGGTGAGTTTAATGTAGCACTCTATCGCCTCCTCTTCCCATGAGCGGGTGGATCTAAACCCTCCACTCTGCCCCTGCGTCACCGGTATCCCACTGCAGGATGTGGTCCCACATCTGCACATGCACACAATATGTCATCAAAATCAATCACATGTATGATTTAGCTATCACTATGCTAGTAAACCAATATATATGACTGAAACCACAAATATTCATGTATTCATACCATCTGGTCTCCAGACCTGTCCAGGAGATCAAGGCATCTAAGGATCTCCCCGGTAGTCCATACCTGCATATGGATAATCCTCAATGAGGATGAGAAGATGCCACCACTGTAAAAATATATATTGGGTGAATAAATGACCTACCAAGCCACCTCCCTCCTTGATCATCATCTAACACCACCATCTCATCTGAGGCTCGTGTGGTCCCTCGTCACGTACCACTAGATGTGATTGCACTGTAGATTACTGCTCAAATAAGGATGAGCAAAAAAAGGATGGGAAGAAAGAAATCCCCATCCACCAGGATCTCATCCATCGAGCTATCCTAGTTCATCCCACGTCGAACCATTGTCAGGTACATCTAGGCCCACCCATAGTAGGTGCCCCTCATCACACTCTCGACCATCAGTAGCCAGTCTCTTGAGATCTTATGTGGACCTTTTGATCCCAGTATCTGCAGCACCATCGTTTCCACTCCACGAGTCTCCAAAATATCAATGTCACACACCAATATGTATGATGCATGCACATAATTCGTGGCATAGCAATGTTGGGCACACAAGTCATCCATAAACACCCCCCTCGAGAGTTTCGATGAGATATCATCAATAACACCCAACAATGGGAGGCCAATCAAAAATTACACATCTTGGAGGGCGATCTCCAACCGTTCACCCTATATGGTGAAGTACTCTGCATCCCTATTACTCTGCATCCCTATCCCAGAATCCCACTAGCTTGTTCAGTAATAAATTTGTTTAACGCATCAAAGGGATCTACAATAACTTCAACAACCCACCTCGGGACAGCGTATCATGTACTGCACCATCCTCCTCAACCTCGTCTCTGAGGTACCCAATGTCTCTCTCCCTCCATCCAACTCAAGGAATCCTGCACATCTCAGAAGTCTTAGTCAGACCATGTTCAACAAAAAAATTCCATTCTGGTCTAAGTCGCTCCTATCTATATTTTTTGTGCAACCCAAGTCGCACATAAACCCTTGACAGGTGTGAACTGGGTCACGCCTGTCTCTTGAACATGTGCAACCCAAGTCGCGCATGTTTCCCCCAAAGGTTCCATCTGATCATGCATGATTGCTTGATAGGTGCGACCTGGGTCATGCTTTTTCCCTCAAAAAGTGTGACCCGGCCCCAAAACCCCTTTGGGCTTAGCCAAGGTCCCTATAATGAGAAAATAAACAAATAAATGCATGAAAATGATGGGTTATGCGAGAGCTCTTATCTGCAACACACGGATTGCGAAACCGCTGGTCCAATCGGAAGAAATCAACATCTTTGCTCTGGGGCCCTCCACTCCAACTCAACATTGAACAGTGAAAATGCATGTGTCATGTGGTCCCCCCTTGTTTATAGGCCTCCATTTGGTCAACTACTTCTTCTACAGACCACAAATTCATCCAAAGTATTTTTTTCATGTCGTTCGAACCGACGGGCTCAGTTTTCCACATTCTATCCACCTATGGGACTTACGTCTCATGCTCTCCCTATCTGTTTTTGGACCATTTCCTGTATTTACCTTGATTTGTGTGCTACCAAGAAAATCGAAGCCCTTATGTATTGGAATGTTCACAAGCCCTCCACTCAATCCATACTGCAAACTTTCCCTTGTGATCCCACCATTCATCAACCCATAAGGATGCCCCATCAGTGTTCCATTATTATTGTTTCTCCCTGTTAGCCATGATCCCAACTTCACCCCTTTTGGCACATTGAACACTTCCTCCTTTCTAAACTAACCATTATAGATTTTATGTTAAGATCTTTTATGACTCCTTAAAGAATGAAAAGATTGTTGAGCAAGCTTGCTTCCTTTCACGCTCGTTAAAGTTTTTGAAAGGGAGTTTATGTGGCATTGTTTATCCCTTTTTTAGACTATATAGACTAATTAAATAAAAGGACCACCCTAGAACCTTCTATCTAGGAACAGTTCCCTTTGTATCCTTTTATGCTTTTTTGGACATTGGGACCACAATTTACAAAAAATCTCACTTATGGGTTGTATTTAAGCTCTTTTCCAACCCTCTCGTAAACAAAATATAGCCAAGAAAACTTGGTTTCATTCATTCTCGTAAAAGTATTGTAATGACCATCTTATCAGTATAGGTTTAATCTTTTTCGGCTTAGTTGGACTACCTACAGAAAAGAAGTCTCTCTGCCCCTTTTGGCTGGGAGAGTTCTCCTTTGTATACTTTTATCCTTTTTCAATATTAGGAGACTACTATAGGAAAAAGAGACCCATTGGAGTCTTCTTCATGTTTTTAGACTTTCTAAACATGAAAACACCATTGAGCATTTACCGTCTTGGGCTCGACAAAAATCCACGAGACAGTATCATACTGAGCATACTTGTATCCCTTCTTCGAGCTCCTTAAACTATGAAGAAGGCCCAAACGGTGCCCATGCATTTTTCATATAGTCTCACATTATGGAAGCATTCCCCCCAATGGGTCTCCTTTGTTCAGAATACTCTGGGATGAGTCTCCCTTGGATCCACTAGATATCACTTGTCCAGTACCTTCCCCAAGTATCTCCCATTGCAGTCATCCCCCTGGTTCCACAACTATGATTCTCTCCCCATGAGTTAGTGTTATCTGCTACCATGCAATACCTGTTGTTATACTCAAAACAAAGGAAGTTTGAGTCCCCCATACTTCCCTACCCATGTTCCCCCTTCAGTGTCTCAATCCCATTATTATTCCATATCTTTTGTTGTCCCCCTCGTGCTTTTATGAAGGAAAGGTCATTTCCTTAGTAGTTGTAGGTCTCCCTCTTTCGATGTCAACACATCTATTCTAGAGGATAAACCTACAAGCCCCTATGTCTTGGCTTCATCCACCTCATTTATGAGTTCCTTAAACCACTTGAAAGGAGTCCTTAGTTCCTTTTGGGTTAGTTGTGTCTCACATGCTCGACTCTAGATACATCATTACACTGTTGAGATTTGTACAAGATATTGGTTCCTTCACTGTTTGAGCCTTGATCCCCATTTGTATATTGATTCATTGATATGAGCATGGGTATGCCTGCTCATCCATATATATGTCTAAGATTATATGTGCCTCATCCATTTTTTAGAAGTAATACAAATCAAAAGCCACTACAGTTCGAATGAGGAGCCTCTAACTCCTCCACGATCCTCTCTGGTTTCTCCACCATTGTCACCATTTCTCCCTTGATCCTATGATGTCTATCGACCATACGATGAGCTCCTTCCCTCACACATCATGGGAAAATCTGTTAACAACAAATATTGTCCACATAGATCTCTATGGTCCAAACCATAATTATACATCATAATCCCACCATTATTCCCTCTATTTTTACTTTCACAATTAAATTCCACCAAATTGGTCCTAAACATTATTATTCCTTCCCTAATAAATACAAGGAAGATGGGAATTTATTGCAACATAACCCCCATTCTCCAAAAAAGGACAAAAAACCCTAAAATGAGAATGGGTCAAAACCATGGACAAATACCATGCGCTATGGAAAAATCATGGACCAATACCATGGGCAATAAAATATTGGATCAACCTATAAATAAACTGTGAAGGCCTACCCACAAACATTCCTAAACTCTTACACTTTTTGGAACTCTCAAAATTCTATACTCCTGAAACCATTTTCAATCACACCTTTTGCCACACCATCCCACGTTGCATGTTGAGTTTACTCCATGCAACCCTTGATTCATTTTCCCGTTGACAACCCTTGTTGGAGAAGATCAGAGAACCGGATCATGGGAGTCGTCGGACCAACTCCTCAAACGGATGCAATGGCCCATTTTTAAAGGTATAAGTACTTGCAATTTTTTTATTAGTTACAAGAAAGTGTATAAAATATAAATAAATATTTGTTGTTTTTTTGATAGTCAAGGTTGAGCTCCTCCCTTGCACCATGAACTATAACCTTAGATCTGGTTGATCTAAGGTAGGTGCTTTTACAAGTAGCTGGAGATAAATCTCAACTACACCAAGTTCCTCCACCCGGACCTCCACCACCTCAATCCTCCATAGCAAGGCAAGCTCACAAAGACAATGGAGAGCTTGGGAGATGAACACAAATAGTTCTATCAACAAGGATAAAGGATGCAAACTCAAGCATATGTCAACGAGGCAAAAAAATTCTATAGTTTCCTTACTCTCAAATTTTCTCCTTCTTCAATGCTTCACAATGGCTCAATATATAGCCCTCAAATGGGAAATGGAGGGTCTAATCGGAGCGTTTCTAGGCATATGGAAGTCCAAGGATCAAACTATTCATTAGTTGATGAGGAAAACTCCAAATATTTTTTGGTTTTTAGCACAAAACTCAATGTACATAGGCTATAATGGTGCAAGCTACATATACGCAAGTTGCATAACTGTTGACCCACGTGTATCTCCAAAAGTGTGTTTTTCAGGGTTATACTGAAGCATTAGGACTATACTGAGTAAAGGGGGTATAGTGAGTCTGCATAGGGACAAGGGAAGGCAATCAAGGCATGATGCATAAGGGGTAGAAAATCGCTTGAACAAATGGTAATAATGAGAAATAAAACTAAATAAGAAGTGGTAATATATATAAAAATATAAGAATTAAAAAAAATATAGTACTAAGGAGGTTCTTTTTTGAAAAGAATGCAAATAATTAAAAAGAGTTATATATAGATATTCTAGTAATGTTAAGAGCATNTTAAGAGCATGTGTTTCTTCTTAGGAGGTCACAGGTTCAAATCCAGAGGGGTATGTACACCTCTGTATACTTTAGCAATTAAATCATTGCGCAAAGGGGGGTCCCGTGTCCCACAAACAAGGGGGTCGCATACAACAAATTGGTGTCTCGTTTGGCAGTGACCTTAAAAATAGATTATTAATATTATTATGAGAGAATTTTTTTTCAATAAATATTAAAAATTAGATAAATAAAACTAAGGATTAAAATAAATTAATAATATATAAAAGGTTATAATTAATTAATAATAAAGGGGTTTTGAAAATTAAATAAGAAATAATTTTATCAAATGGGATTAAAATAAATTAATAATCTAAGAAAGTTATACATAATTATTAAAAAAAGCTTTGAAATTAAATGTGAAGAAGGGGCAAAATTATTTAAAAGATGAAGAACAAGATGGAGAAGGAAAGAATAAAAATGAGAAGGGGTTAAAACTAAAGAGATAAAGCTTGAAAGGTAACCAATGAATACATAATTAACTAGAAAAATAATTAACAATAATGTTTTATTAAATATTAATTACGATTTACGAAAGAATAAAAATTTGTAGAGAACAAATGGGATCATTAAAAAAGGATAATTTTTTTTTGAAAGGATGAAGACAATAGGGAAATAATTGTAATAGAAAAGGTTTAGAGAATAAGAATAAAAGAAACCAAATAAGGGTTAAAAGAAAGTTAAGGGATTTAGTATCAGGCTCCTGATAGTCCAAACCTGCATATGGATAATCCTTGATGAGGATGGGAAGTTTCCTCCACTAAGAAAAAATCTCCTGGATGAATAAACGACCTACCAAGCTTCCTCCCTCTCTAATCATCATCTCACACCACTGCCTCATCTAAGGCTCACATGGTCCCTCGTTGCGTACCACTAGATGCGATCGCAGTGTCGGTTAACGCTTAAAGAAGAATGAGCACAAAAAGGATGGGAAGTAGGAATCCTCGTCCACCAGGCTATCTTGGTTCATCCCACGTCGAACCGTTGCCAGGTACATCTGGTCCCACCCATAGTAGGTTCCTCTCTTCACACTCTCTACCATCAGTAACCGGTCACCCATGATCTTGTGTGGAACTTTTGATCCCAGTATCTACAATAGCATCATTGCCACTACACAAGTCTCCAAACTCTCAATGTCACACACCAATATATATGGTGCATGCACATAAGTCATGACATAGAAATGTCGACACACAAGTCATTCATAAACACCACCCTCGGGAGATTCGGTGATATATCATCAATAACACCCAAAAATGGGAGGTCATTCCAAAAGTACACGTCTTGGAGGGCGATCTCCAGCCTCTCACCTTGTATGATGAAGCACTCTTCATCCCTATCCCAGAAGCCCACTAGCTTGTCAGCAATAACTTTGTTGAATACATCAAAGGGATCTGGAAGAAATTCAGCAACCCACTCCAAGCCATTGTATCCTTTACTGCACCATCGTTCTCAACCTCATCTCTAAGGTTCCCAATGTCTCTCTCCCTCCATCCAACTAGAGGCATCTTGCACATCCCAGAAGTCTCAGGCAAACCACGTTCAACAAAAAAAATCCATTCTAGACCAAGTCGCTCCTATCGATATTTTTTGTGCGACCCAAGTCGCGCAAAAACTTTGACAGGTGCGACCTGGGTTGCGCCTGTCTCTCGAAAAGGTGCAACCTAGGTCGTGCCTGTTTCCCCAAAAGGTGCAATCAGTTTGTTCATGTCTGCTCGATAAGTGCAACCTAGGTCGTGCCTTTTCCCTCGAAAAGTGCGACCTGACCCCCAAACACCTTTAGGCTCGACCAAGGCCCTCATAATGAGCAAATAACCAAATAAATGCATGAAAATGACGGGCTAGGCAAGAGCTCTTACCTGCAACACATGGATTACGAATCTGTCGGTCCAATCGAAAGAAATCAATATCTTTGCTCCGGGGACCTCCACTCCAACTCAACATTGAGCAGTGAAAATGACATGTGTCATGTGGTCCCCCCTTTTTTATAGGCCTCCATTTGGTCAACTACTTCTTCTACACACCACAAAGTCATCCAATGTCTGTTTTTCACGTCGTTCAAACCGATGGGATCAATTTTTCGCACTCTATCCACCTATGGGACTCATGTCTCATGCTCTCCCTATCATTTTTGGACCATTTCTTGTAGTAACCTTGATTTTCGTGCTATCAGGAAAATCGAAGCCCTTATGTATTGGCATGTTCACGAACCCTCCATTCCCTCCGTACTGCAAACTTTCCTTTATGATTCCACCATTCATCATCCCGCAAGGAGGCCCCATCGGTGTTCCATTGTTATTTTTACTCCCTGTCAACTATGATCCCAACTTTTCCCTTTTTTGGCACATTGAACACTTCCTCCTTGCTCAGCTAATCATTACAGAGTGTATGTTAAGCTCTTTTCTAACTCCTTAAAGAATGAAAATATTGTTGAGCAAGCTTGCTTCCTTTCACACTCATTAAATTTTTTGAAAGGGAATTTATGTGGCATCTTTTATCCCTTTTTTAGACTATGTATACTATTTAAATAAAAGGACCGCCTTAGAACTTTCCAGCTAAGAATGATTCCCTTATATCCTTTTATGTTTTTTTGGACATTGGCACCACATTTTACAAAAAAGCTCACTTATGGGTTGTATTTAAGCTATTTTCCAACCCTCTCATAAAGAAAAGATATCCTAGAAAACTTGGTTTAGTTCATGCTCATAAATGTATTTGAATGACCATCTAATCGGTATAGGTTTAAGCTTTTTCAACTTAGTTGGACTACCTACGGAAAAGAAGTCTCTCTACCCCTTTCGGTTGGGAGAGTTCTCCTCTGTATACTTTTATCCTTTTTCGAGATTATGAGACTACTGTAAGAAAAAGAGACACATTGTGGTCTTCTTCATGTTTTCATACTCTCTAAACATGAAAACACCATTGAGCATTTACCTGTCTTGGGCTCGACAAAAATCCACGAGACAATATCATACTGAGCATACTTCTATCCCTTCTTCGAGCTCCTTAAAAAATGAAAAAGGCCCAAAGGGTGTCTTTCAGTGCCCATGCATATTTCATATAGTCTCACATTATGGAAACATTCCCCCCATTGGGTCACCTTTGTTCAGAGTACTCTGGTATGAGTCTCGCTTAGATCCTTTGGATATCACTTGTCCAGTTCCTTCACCAAGTATATCCCATTGCAGTCATCACCCTGGTTCCACAACTATGATTCCCTCCCCATGAGTCAATGTTATTTGCTTCCAGTTCATCCCTACTATTATACTCTATAAGAAGGAATTTTGAGTCCCCCGTGCTCCCTTGCCCCTATTCCCCCTTCAATGTCTCAATCCCATTATTATTCCACATCTAGTGTTGTCCCCCTCATGCTTTTATCAAGGAAACCTCATTGCCTTAGTAGTTGTAGGTATCCGTCTGTCGACGTCAATACATCTATTCCAAAGGATAGACCCAATGGTCCCTGTATCTTGGTTTCATCCACCTCATTTATGAGTTCCTTGGACCACTTGAAAGGAGTCCTTAGTTCCTCTTAGGTTGGTTGTGTCTCATGTGCTCAACTCTAGATACATTATCACACCATTGAGATTCGTATAGGGTATTGGTTCCTTCATTATTTGTTCGAAGACCCCAGTTGTCACCATACTCTAGCACATTGGTGAGTCTATTTAGGACCCATACATTTTCATGTCCCTTGTGATACCTAGGATGCATTGGCGACAATGTTCGAAAACCCCTCAGTGTCATGCTAATGTATATCTCCAATATCAGATGTCGTTTATTGTACCTCATAGATTTTGGCACTCGGTCATTGATTCCATACAGCTGTGCACGCCTTCAAATTCAACAAAGCATCAGTATTGTGATATTACATTCCAAGAGAATGACATTGTTTCTATGCACCAGTTCTTCATATCTGTATTTGTATTTAGCCTCCCATTGAGGCCACCATTATGTACTTCCAGTTTTATGTATTGATCGGCTCCCATTATTTGAGCCTTGATCCCCATTTGTATATTGATGCATTGATACGAGAATGGGTATGCCCGCCTCATCCATATATATGTCTAAGATTATATGTACCTCATTCATTTTTTAGAAGTAATACAAATCAAAAGCCACTGTAGTTCGAATGAGGAGCCTCTGACTCCTCCACGGTCCTCTCCAGTTTCTCCATCATTGTCATCATTTTTCCCTTGATCCTATGATGTCTATCGGACATACGATGAGCTCCTACCCTCACACATTATGGGGAAATCTGTTAACACCAAAGATTTTCCACATAGCTGTCTATGGTCCAAACCATAATTATACATCATAATCCCACCACTATTCCCTATATTTTGACTTTCACAATTAAATTCCACCAAAATCAGTCATAAACATCATTATTCATTCCCTCATAAATACAGGGAAGATGGGTATTTATTGCAACATAACCCCCATTCTCCCAAAAAGGACCAAAAAATCCTAAAATGAGAATGGGTCAAAAACCATGGACAAATACCATGCACTATGAAAAACCCACAGACCAATACCATGGGAAAGAAAATATTGGATGATCCTATAAATAAATTGTGAAGGTCTACCCACAAACATTCCTAAACTCTTACACTTTTTGGAACTCTTGAAATTCCATACTCCTGTAACCATTTTCGGTCACATGTTTTTCCACACCATCCCACATTGCATGTTGAGTTTACTCCATGCAACCCTTGATTCCTTTCCCGTTGATAACTCTTGTTGGAGAAGATCAAAGAACCATATCGTGGGAGTCGTCGGACCAACTCCTCAAACAGATTTAGTGGCACATTTTTAAAGGTATGAGTACTTGCAATTGTTTTATTAGTTAGAAGAAATGTATAAAAAAAATTGTTGCTTGTTTAATAGTCAAGGTTGAGCTCCTCCCTTGCACCATGAACTATATCCTTAGATCTGGTTGATCTAAGGTAGATGCTTTTGCAAGTAGCTAGAGAGAAATCTCCACTACACCAAGTTCCTCCACCTGGACCTCCACCACCCCAATCCTCCATAGCAAGGAAAGCTCACAAAGACAATGGAGAGCTTGGGAGATGAACACAAATAGTTCTATCAACAAGGATAAAGGTATGCAAACTCAAGCACATGGAAAGGGGGGGAATTTTTCTATAGCTTCCTTACTCTCAATTTTTCTCCTTCTCCAATGCTGCACAATGGCTCAATATATAGCCCTCAAATGAGAAATGGAAGGTCTAATTAGAGCGTTTCTAGGCAGATGGAAGGCCAATGATCAAACTATCAGTTACTTGATGAGGAAAAATCCAAATATTTTTTTTTCTTTTTGAGCACAAAACCCGATGTACACAAGATGTAATGGTGCAAGCTACATATACACAAGTTTCATAACTATTGACCCACGTGTATCTCCAAAAGTGTATTTTCCAGGGTTATACCGAAGCATCAAGACTATACTGAGTAAGGGGGTATAGTGAGTCTGCATAGGGACAAGGGAAGACCATCAAAGCATGATGCACAAGGTGTAGCAAATCACGCTATAACAGAGAGTAATAATGAGAAATGAAACTAAAGAAGAAGTGGTAATATATATATATAATAAGAATTTAACAAAATAAAATACCAAGGAGGTTTTTTTTTGAAAAAGAATGCAACGAATTAAAAAGAGTTATATATAGATATATATATATATATTCTAGTAATGAGAAGGAAAGAATAAAAATGAAAGAACAAGATGAAGAAGGAAAGAATAAAAGATGAAGAACAAGATGGAGAAGGAAAGAATAAAAATGAGAAGAGGTTAAAACTAAAGAGATAAAGCTTGAAAGGTAACCAATGGATACATAATTAATTAGAAAAAAAATTAACAATAATGTTTTATCAAATATTTATTACGATTTACAAAATAATAAAAATTTGTAGAGAACAAATGGGATCATTAAAAAAGGATAATTTTTTTTTGAAAGTATGAAGACAATAGGGAAATAATTGTAATAGAAAAGGTTTAGAGTATAAGAATAAAAGAAACCAAATAAGGGTTAAAAGAAAGTTAAGGGATTTAGTATATGGGATTTAGTATTAGGCTCCTGATAGTCCAAACCTGCATATGGATAATCCTCGATGAGGATGGGAAGTTTCCTCCACTATGAAAAAATATCATGGATGAATAAACAACCTACCAAGTTGCCTCTCTCTGTAATCATCATCTCACACCTCTTCCTCATCTGAGGCTCGCATGGTCCCTCGTCGCGTACCACCAGATGCAATCATAGTGTCGGTTAATGCTTAAAGAAGAATAAGCACAAAAAGGATGGGAAGCAGGAATCCCTGTCCACCAGGCTATCTATGTTCATCCCACGTCGAACCGTTGTCAAGTACATCTGGTCCCACCCATAGTAGGTTCCCCTCATCACACTCTCGACCATCAATAACCGATCACCCGAGATCTTGTGTGGAACTTTTGATCCTAGTATCTGCAGTAGCATCGTTGCCACTACACAAGTCTCCAGACTCTCGATGTCACGCACCAATATATATGGTGCATGCACATAAGTCGTGGCATAGAAATGTCAGGCACACAAGTCATTCATAAACACCACCCTCAGGAGATTCAGTGATATATCATCGATAACACCCAAAAATGGGAGGCCATTCCAAAAGTACATGTCTCGGAGGGCAATCTCCAGCCTCTCACTTTGTATGATGAAGCACTCTTCATCCCTATCCCAGAAGCCCACTAGCTTTTTTTGCAATAACTTTGTTCAACGCATCAAAGGGATCTGGAAGACAATCAACAACCCACTCCAGGCCAGCGTATCCTTTACTGCACCATCGTTCTCAACCTCATCTTTGAGGTTCCCAATGTCTCTCTCCCTCCATCCAACTCGAGGCATCATGCACATCCCAGAAGTCTCAGTCAAACCACGTTCAACAAAAAAATTCCATTCTAGACCAAGTCGCTCCTACCGATATTTTTTGTGCAACCCAAGTCGCGCAAAACCCCTTGACAGGTGCGACCTAGGTCGCGCCTGTCTCTCGAAAAGGTGCAACCAAGGTCGCGCATGTTTCCCCAAAAGGTGCAATTAGTTTGTTCATGTTTCCTCGATAAGTGCGACCTGGGTCATGCCTTTTCCCTTGAAAAGTGCGACATGGCCCCAAAACCCCTTTAGGCTCGACCAAGGCCCCCATAATGAGCAAATAACCAAATAAATGCATGAAAATGACGAGCTAGGAAAGAACTCTTACCTACAACACATGGATTACGAATCTTTCGGTCCAATCAGAAGAAATCAATATCTTTGCTCCGGGGACCTCCACTCCAACTCAACATTGAGCAGTAAAAATGACATGTGTCATGTGGCCCCCCTTTGTTTATAGGCCTCCATTTGGTCAACTACTTCTTCTACACACCACAAAGTCATCCAACGTCTGTTTTTCACACCGTTCAAACAGATGGGATCAATTTTTCGCACTCTATCCACCTATGGGACTCATGTCTCATGCTCTCCCTATCATTTTTGGACCATTTATCATAGTAACCTTGATTTCTGTGCTACCAGGAAAATCGAAGCCCTTATGTATTAGCATGTTCACGAACCCTCCATTCCCTCCGTACTGCAAACTTTCCTTTATGATCCCACCATTCATCATCCCGCAAGGAGGCCCCATCAGTGTTCCATTGTTATTTTTACTCCCCCTGTCAGCTATGATCCCAACTTTTCCCTTTTTGGCACATTGAACACTTCCTCCTTGCTCAACTGACCATTATAGAGTTTATGTTAAGATATTTTCTAACTCCTTAAAGAATGAAAATATTGTTGAGCAAGCTTGCTTCCTTTGACACTCATTAAATTTTTTGAAAGGGAATTTATGTGGCATATTTTATCCCTTTTTTAGACTATGTATACTAATTAAATAAAAGGACCGCCCCAGAACCTTCTAGCTAGGAATGATTCCCTTATATCCTTTTATGTTTTTTTGGACATTGGGACCACATTTTACAAAAAAGCTCACTTATGGGTTGTATTTAAGCTATTTTCCAACCCTCTCATAAAGAAAAGATAGCCTAGAAAACTTGGTTTCGTTCATGCTCATAAATGTATTTGAATGACTGTCTAATCGGTATAGGTTTAACCTTTTTCAGCTTAGTTGGACTACCTATGGAAAATAAGTCTCTCTACCCCTTTCGGTTGGGATAGTTCTCCTCTGTATACTTTTATCCTTTTTTGAGATTAGGAGACTATTGTAGGAAAAAGATACCCATTGTGGTCTTCTTCATGTTTTCAGACTCTCTAAACATGAAAACACCATCGAGCATTTACCCGTCTTGGGCTCAACAAAAATCCATGAGACAGTATCATACTAAGCATACTTCTATCCCTTATTTGAGCTCCTTAGAAAATGAAAAAGGCCCAAAGGGTGTCTTTTGGTGCCCACGCATATTTCATATAGTCTCGCATTATGGAAACATTCCCCCCATTGGGTCGCCTTTGTTCAGAGTACTCTGGGATGAGTCTCCCTTGGATCCCATGGATATCACTTGTCGAGTTCCTTCCCCAAGTATCTCCCATTGCAGTCATCACCCTAGTTCCATAACTATGATTCCCTCCCCATGAGTCAATGTTATTTGCTTCCAGTTCATCCCTACTGTTATACTCTAGAAGAAGGAAGTTTGAGTCCCCCATACTCCCTTGCCCCTATTCCCCCTTCAATGTCTCAATCCCATTATTATTCCACATCTCGTGTTGTCCCCCTCGTGCTTTTATCAAGGAAACCTCATTGCCTTAGTAGTTGCAGGCATCCCTCTGTCGATGTCAATACATCTATTCCAAAGGATAGACCCAGTGGTCCCTGTATCTTGGTTTCATCCACCTCATTTATGAGTTCCTTGGACCACTTGAAAGGAGTCCTTAGTTCCTTTTAGGTTGGTTGTGTCTCATGTGCTCAACTCTAGATACATTATCACACCATTGAGATTCGTATAGCGTATTGGTTCCTTCATTATTTGTTCGAAGACCCCAGTTGTCACCATACTCTAGCACATTGGTGAGTCTATTTAGGACCCATACATTTTCATGTCCCTTGTGACACCTGGGATGCATTGGCGACAATGTTCGAAAACCCCTCATTTTCATGCTAATGTATATCTCCAATATCAGATGTCGTTTATTGTACCTCAGAGATTTTGGCACTCAGTCATTGATTCCATACAGCTGTGCACGCCTTCAAATTCAACAAAGCATCAGTTATTGTGATATTACATTCCAAGAGAATGACATTGTTTCTATGCACCAGTTCTTCAGATCTGTATTTGTATTCAACCTCCCATTGAGGTCACCATTATGTGCTTCCAGTTTTATGTATTGATCGGCTCCCATTGTTTGAGCCTTGACCCCCATTTGTATATTGATACATTGATACGAGAATGGGTATGCCCGCCTCGTCCATATATATGTCTAAGATTATATGTACCTCATTCATTTTTTAGAAGTAATACAAATCAAAAGCCACTGTAGTTCGAATGAGGAGCCTCTGACTCCTCCATGGTCCTCTCCAGTTTCTCCGTCATTGTCATTGTTTTGCCCTTGATCCTATGATGTCTATCGGACATACGATGAGCTCCTACCCTCACACATCATGGGGAAATCTGTTAACACCAAAGATTTTCCACATAGCTGTCTATGGTCCAAACAATAACTATACATCATAATCCCACCACTATTCCCTATATTTTGACTTTCACAATTAAATTCCACCAAAATCGGTCATAAACATCATTATTCATTCCCTCATAAATACAGGGAAGATGGGTATTTATTGCAACATAACCCCCATTCTCCCAAAAAGGACTAAAAAACCCTAAAATGAGAATGGGTCAAAAACCATGGACAAATACCATGCACTATGAAAAACCCACAGACCAATACCATGGGAAAGAAAATATTGGATCATCCTATAAATAAATTATGAAGGTCTACCCACAAACATTCCTAAACTCTTACACTTTTTGGAACTCTTGAAATTCCATACTCCTGTAACTATTTTCAGTCACATGTTTTGCCACACCATCCCACATTGCATGTTGATTTTACTCCATGCGACCCTTGATTCCTTTCCCGTTGATAACTCTTGTTGGATAAGATCAGAGAACCATATCATGGGAGTTGTCATACCAACTCCACAAACGGATGCAGTGGCACATTTTTAAAGGTATGAGTACTTGCAATTGTTTTATTAGTTAGAAGAAATGTATAAAAAAAAATTGTTGCTTGTTTAATATTCAAGGTTGAGCTCCTCCCTTGCACCATGAACTATATCCTTAGATCTGGTTGATCTAAGGTAGATGCTTTTGCAAGTAGCTAGAGAGAAATCTCCACTACACCAAGTTCCTCCACCTAGACCTCCACCACCCCAATCCTCCATAGCAAGGAAAGCTCACAAAGACAATGGAGAGCTTAGGAGATGAACACAAATAGTTCTATCAACAAGGATAAAGGGATGAAGACTCAAGCACATGGAAACAGGGCAAAAATTTTCTATAGCTTCCTTACTCTCAATTTTTCTCCTTCTCCAATGCTTCACAATGGCTCAATATATAGCCCTCAAATGGGAAATGGAGGGTCTAATTAGAGCGTTTCCAGGCATATGAAGGCCAATGATCAAACTATCAGTTACTTGATGAGGAAAAATCCAAATATTTTTTTGTTTTTTAGCACAAAACCCAATGTACACAAGATGTAATGGTGCAAGCTATGTATACGCGAGTTGCATAACTATTGACCCATGTGTATCTCCAAAAGTGTCTTTTCCAGGGTTATACTGAAGCATCAGGACTATACTGAGTAAGGGGATATAGTGAGTCTGCCTAAGGATAAGGGAAGACCATCAAAACATGATGGACAAGGTGTAGCAAATCACGCTATAACAGAGAGTAATAATGAGAAATGAAACTAAATAAGAAATGGTAATATATATAATAAGAATTTAATAAAATAAAATAACAAGGGGGTTTTTTGTTTGAAAAAGAATGCAACGAATTAAAAAGAGTTATATATTCTTAAAAAGTTATATATATATATATATATATATATATTCTAGTAATGAGAAGATTTGCTTTCAATAAGTATTAAAAATTAGACGAATAAAACTAAGGATTAAAATAAATTAATAATATATAAAAGGTTATAATTAATTAATAATAAAGGGGTTTTGAAAATTAAATAAGAAATCATTTTATCATGTGGGATTAAAATAAATTAATAATCTAAGAAAGTTATCCATAATTATTATAAAAAAAAAGCTTTGAAAGTAAATTTGAAAAAGGGGCAAAATTATTTAAAAGATGAAGAACTTGATGGAGAAGGAAAGAATAAAATTAAGAAGGGATTAAAACTAAAGCTTGAAATGTAACCAATGGATACATAATTAATTAGAAAAAGAATTCATAATAATTTTTTTATTAAATATTAATTACGATTTACGAAAGAATAAAAATTTGTACAAAACAAATGGGATTATTAAAAAAAAATTGAAAGGATGAAGACAATAGGAAATTAATTTTAAAAGAAAAGGTTTAGAGTATAAGAACAAAAGAAACCAAATAAGGGTTAAAAGAAAGTTAAGGGATTTAGTATATGGGGTTAAGAAAATATTTAAAGACATAAGTGGTAGTGAAATTATTAGAATTTAAATTTTAAAAAAAAATGAGAATAATAAAAAGAGAAAGAAATCGCGTACACGTGTGTTTATTTGTGATTCATTTGATATGAAGTTATATGTTGTAAAGGAGGTCATGAGTTCAAATCACACTCGGGCTTACCTATGTCCCATGCTTGCGGGTTGATGTGGGGAACCTAGGGGTATAGTGATAGTGGGAATGGATCCCTGGATTTTGTGTCACGCGAGTACCAGCCCAGCCCCCAGTTGTTAATTCCCCTAATCACAAAAAAAATAAAAAGAGGAAGAAAAAAAGAAAAAAGGAGCTCGATAAAGGATCCAACCACAACTCTATTTAAATGATAGATTAAAGGTTTTCAAGAATGATTTAGATTGTAATCATCTTTGCGATTAAAATTATTAGGTTTATTTTCTATTTCCCACAACTTCTCTTATAAGAAAAGAGATAATGAGAAAGTGTGATTCCCTGAAGATAAGTAGAGCCTCTACTCAAAAAAAAAAAAATTAAAACCTCTTCATAATGAATATTCAAAAGTCTTAGTAATTTTTTTTGGAAAAAATATATAAAACTTTATATGATTCAACCAGCAGTCGCCATGTTGTTGAACTTCGACAAAGTCTAGCACTTCGACAGGTTCAACATCGGCTTTGACAAGTCCGAACCTCGACACAACCTCAACATGTTTTGCGATCAACATACAACATCTTGACATGCCTTGTCGAAACCTATCGAACATCAACAAAATGTCTCTATCTTCCAGTTCGTCCGCGACGGTTGAACTTCCGAACCGTTATAACTTCTTGTAATTGAACGTAACGGGTAGTCACCCAAACGTCTCAGCATTCTATATAAACATGTAGAAACAATCAACCAACATTTATGGAGAAGAAGTAATAATAGAAATTGGTTCGAATTCTTGCATATTGTCTGTGCGTATATCCTATGTCGATATAGTGTATTTCTTTTTCTAAGCTTCTATCATAACAGTGCTCAACTTATGCAATCGACTATTGTCTCCAACATACACCTAGACATGGCTTTATCATTGATGCACAACAAACCCAAAGCTTTTACGATTAAACTAATCCCACTTTGCACTCTAAGTTTAACACTGCACTTTTTATTATAAATGCATCTAGCT
This sequence comes from Pseudotsuga menziesii, assembly GCA_001517045.1. Lineage (NCBI taxonomy): Eukaryota > Viridiplantae > Streptophyta > Pinopsida > Pinales > Pinaceae > Pseudotsuga > Pseudotsuga menziesii. The sequence goes on from LPNX010058526.1 coordinate 110,217, forward strand.
ATGGCACATAAAACATATAATTATTATAACTACCTATAGTATAATAACTATAACTACATCTAGTAATGGCATATAAAATACTGCGGCGTTGTCTCTGTACAAATCCACGCTTTGCCTAAATCTAACAAATGGAATCGAGTGGAGTTATTTTTCAAGTTGCTCCATGATCTAAAAATATATAAATAAAAAGATATTATATTCCAAAAGAGAGACAAAGAGACTCCAATAACTCCATAATGTCAATGCACCTGTTGATGATGTATCCCATGTTCCCTTTGATTTCAATGAAATAGCAAAGAACTGATATTTTCCCCTAGAAAATGTCAACGCAAAACATAAATATCTTTTATGTTTCTCAATACATACATATTTCTTCTCTAGTGATTGCTTAGATTCTCACCTATCACTTATAGTTCATTGTTATTTGGAAACAACTACTCTCATTGTAATCAATAATGCAAAGGTAATTCTAAAAAAAAAGTCTCCCTTTTGATTCCAATGGCTTTAGGCTTTGATGTATCATTAATTTATTTATTTTATCTTATTCATTTATTTTATCTTATCCAATGTAATGTAGGACGGGAAACCAAAAGCATTATTAATTATTAGTGGGCACTAACTCATTATTCTTCCCATCATCACTCTATCTCATTCTTTTAACATCCCTTATCCATTAAATAGAAAATGTTCCCTCTACTTGGGACCAATGGGTCCATAATTATTTTTCCAATCATTACTCAATCTCATGCTTTTAACAAACCTTATCCATTAAATAGAAAAGCTCTAGGGCAAAATGTTCCCTCTACTTGTTAAGGTTGCCAACTCCACAAGAAACGTGATCATGATCTTCCGATTCAACAGTGAAAGCTGCCAACTCCACAAGAAACGTGATCATGATCCTCAGATTCAGCAGTGAAAGTGGAAGTTATAATGTGACTTTGGGAGTGCAATGCATTGTTTTGAAAATGTTAGTTGATGATCCAAAGAAATTTCAATCAAAATTTTGAGAAATACTTTCTAGCACCGAGTATACATGATTTCTCAAATGAAAAGATCATTTAAATTAATGATGATTGAATAGAGTATTTTAATTTAATCAATATAGATTTAATTACGTGAAGGTCGATCTTTATAAATCCTAGATTTTAGAAGTTTTTTTATAATGGTTTTTACTAAAGGATTTAGTAAATAGATTTTTATTTTATTACATACATAATTTATGGTGTGTAAATCTTTTTTTCACATGGAAAAGGTATTCCTTGCTATTCTATTGAATCAAAGGAACTGGGTACATCATCAAAAATAATCAGCAAGTCCAAAACATGTGGACCTAATATCATCTAGAAGTACTTCAGCATCCAGTACAAGAGGAGATTACTATCCCGCTGAACCAAACTATCAGTGCCTGGGCATCAAATACTAGTAAAGTTTCCTCTCGTAATATGCACAGTAAACCTTTCAGCCAAGTATGTCCCTAAAGAAGATAAGAAGAGCCCAGAAACAATATCCAAGTCAGGGCTAGTAATCATTCAAAAAGCCAGAGACATGGCTAATCATCTTAACTAGAACTTTCACAAAGAAGAGCCAAGAGGCTTAAAGTCTAAGAACTAGAGCAATGCTCTCAAAAAAGCTGAAGTGTAACCTCCCCATAAACTTCATCTTCACATATTTTAGTGAATGAAAGATGGCCTGAATCCATATAAAGCCCTTCCTTGGATAATGTGTCTACCCTCTTGTTATGTTCCCTATAGACATTACTGAAATCCACAAATGTGAACAAAGACATGAGCTTCCTATGGTTAACACACCAGGCCTCTAGGTTCACGATAGCAAGTGTGGATTCATCCTTTTCCCAATTTATAATCACAGAGGAATCGCCAAAGATATGTAAGTATGGTAACCCGATATCTTTAGCAATGTATAATGATGCCCGGAGCACCAATAGCTCAGCTCTTATATTAGTGCTACATCCACGGCCTAATTTGATAGGGAGAAAATGCTGATCATTTATCCAAATACAAACACCTGCTCCTCCAATAGATTCTGTCGTAGCTCCATCAAAGAAATCCATAGGAAATGTTTTAGCTGGAGGATCTCCAATGTACCTGACTTTGGTCCTATTTACTTGTGGCACCTGATGAGATGCAATCTCTAACATGATCAAATGACAAAGTCTGGAAATATTTGGTTCCTTGTCTTCAAAAATGTAGCTATTCCTGGTCTTCCATGGATTCCAAATGAAAAAGAAGGGTAGATACAGAAGCCTCCCACCCTTTGAAACCCATCTGGTAAGGTTTCCTAATAGAGACAAATCAGACCAAAGCAAATGGACATCAAACAAAATTCCCAAGCTATGTATGACCTCTTGCACAAAGGAGCATCCAACAAAAATATGATCAATTGTTTTGGAAATCGACTTTACATAGACTACATCTGTTAGGGCTGAACCATCCCCTCTTGTACAGGATGTCCTAAGTGTTTATTTTCCTATTACAAGCTAGCCAAGTAAAGCACTTCAGTTTCTGTGGGATGTTGAAATCCCAAACCTTCATGAGGATACCATCTTTTAACAAAGGCAGATGCTCAGACACAATGAGCTCATAAGCTTTTCTTGCAGAGACCACTCCAGATTTTTTTATCAAACATCCAGAGCATGGATTCTTCATTATTCCCAATCATAATTCCACCATGGGATAGTCCTTTGACAAAAGATGACCATTGTTCACCCCAGACACCTCCCAAGTTTAGATCTATCACCGAGTACCAGCAGTTGAAACCGTGAGAATAAACTTCCCGATTCTAAGCCTGGGCAAGGTTAGAAATCCCAAAGTCAGCAAGATATTTCCTTAGGTCCTCTGGTAATAAATACGATGAATCAAGGCCTACAATAGGATCCAATCCCAGATGGATTTTCGCTCCATTGCCCACCTTCCAACCAAGATGACAAGTAATCCAAGACAATATCCTTATAAATCCATTCCATAAATAAGAAGTCCCATTGACTATGAACTTCTGGGATCTGATCGAGTCCTCCAAGGGTCTATTTTTAATGTATTTATGTGTTATGATCCAACTCCAAATGCCATTCCCCTTAAGCAGCCGCCACATACTCTTCATCCTAAAAAAAATCCCAAACCATTCCAAGTTCTTTATATCCCAACCACCGAATTCGATGGGGGATGAAACAGCTTTCTAGCTCGCCAAGTGATATTTCTGATGACCATATGTGTTCCCCCACAGGAAGGATAAGATGGCTTTCCTTAAAATATTCAGGATAGATTTGGGGCATTTGGCCAGGGAAAACCAATACACACCTAATGCAGTGAGAACCGATTTAATAAGAACAACTCTGCCACCAACAGATAGAAACCTATAGGACCAGTTCTTTATCTTATTTTCAAATATTTCCACCATCCATCTCCAGTCAGATGATCAATACCCCAAAGGTTTAATGCGATATCCCAAGTATTTGAATCCTGTGTTGATTAGTGCCATGCTATAGGGGAGGAGCTCAGCAATTTGACACCTAATATCTTCATCGACATCCTGATAAAGAAAGGAAGACTTTTATTTGTTGACATACATACCCGTAGCCGAACAAAATAAGTCCAAGGCATATTTATATGCTTTCCATTCACTGACAGTACCAATACCAAATAAGATAACATCGTCAACAAATAGCAGGTGTGTTATAGACAGATTAGGAGAGTACTGGAATCCTTTGATGAGGCCTTTCTGTTGAGCATCCAATATAATCCTACTGATACTTTCTATAATCAGGATGAATAATAAGGGAGATAAGGGACAACCTTAACGAATTCCCCTTGAGGCTGGGAAAAAATTAGATGGCGTCCCATTGACTAAGATTGCAAAATAAGCATTAGTAACACAACCCATAATCCAATTCACACCAATCAAAGGTATGCCAATATGGAGTAGCAGAAGTCTCAGAAAAGTCCAATTAACCCTATCAAAGGCTTTGACCAAGTCAAGTTTTCATACCAAGACATTTGAATTCTTGGTTTTAATAGAGTGCAATACTTCTTGGGTTATTCCAACATGTTCAGTAATTTGTCTATCCTTCAAAAAACCAAATTGTTGGGAAGATATAGTCCGATTCAGTAATGGCTTCAGATGAAGCGCAACAATCTTAGAGATGACCTTATATACAAGGTTACATAACGAGATAGGGAGGAAATCAGCAAAGGTGGAAGGCTTTTCACACTTAGGAATCAGAGTCAAGAAGGTTGAGTTTAGTGATCCAAGTACTTTCCCTTCAGTTCTAGCTTGCTCAGGTGCCATGACCAGTTCCTCCCCAATAAGGTTAAAAAAAGACAAGAATAGTTCAACCAACCATCCATCCGAGCTAGGGATTTTATCTTTCTTGAAACCCTTAAGAACAGCTTCCACTTCCTGAATGGATATAGGCTCCAGTAAGCGGTCTACATCCTCTTCCTTGGTCAAAGTAGGGAAAATCCTAATCACCTTTAGTTGGTCTGCAATATTTGTTTCTCTATCATCCTCACATAATTCACTGAAATGTTGTTTCCCAAGCTACTTAATAGAAGAATCCTCTGAGACCATGTTACCATTCTTATCATATAGGGACCATATAGCTTTAGAGTTTCTTCTAGAAGATGCATAGGAGTGAAAAAACTTAGTATTTGCATCCCCTTCGTTTATGCAAAGGACTCTGCTCTTAAGTCTCTGAGTAGTGATCTCATGAGCCCAATATTTACCTTTCCTATCTTGAATATTTTTTAGCTTGTCTGAATTCGCTGCCGACAGTAGTCCTGAGTCCATCTGTAAGATGTCAAAGATCTCATCATTTATTTCTAAAATCAATTGTTTTCTTTCACATTTTTTCTTCCTTTCCTGGCCTTTAACTGTACTCTTGAGTCTACCCAATTTAATGGAGAAGGAGTCCAAATGATTTTGAGGACCCGAGGTCAGAGGTGCCTTCCAATATGAAGTAATAATAGGGGTAAAGTCTTCTTCCAAGAGCCAAGCTTTATTAAATTTGAATGGATAACACAGAGAAGCAAACCTCGAGCCCCATTCCAGGAAGATAGGGTAATGGTCAAAAAAATCTGAAGGAGTAGCCCAAGATCTGTATTAGGAAAGGATAGGGAGGAGATAGTCAGATAATAAGAACCGGTCAAGTCTTTTGCTAATGCCTTCTTCCCTAGAACGACCATTCCTCCAAGTTGGGCTAGGATAGTTCATTGAGAGATCAACCAGATTGTTACTGGCAATAATCTGGGTGAAGTAAGAAGCCAAGGGATCAGTCCTTGCTTGAGAACCCCAGACTTCAGAGGAGGAGATAATGAAATTTAGATCACCAGCCAAGAGTATGTTTGGTAAGAAAAGTAAACCACCAGCCATAATGTTATCCCAAAATACAGTTCTATGAGCATAAGGCCCGTAGCAGTTAATAATGGAGAGGATCTTAGATATCCCCTTAATGCTAGCTATGAGCACAATACCAACAATAGAGGAAAAGGACTTGCATCAGACCAGGAGAGGGTTCCACCCTGCAAGGAGGCCACCAGAAATTCCAGCAGCATCTAAGGCACATAACTCCCACCCATGCTTGAATTTTGAAAACAGAAGAAGTGACTAAGTATAATTGCACATAGTTTCTTGAATTAAAATCATATCCGGATTAAGATCTGAGAATAGTGAGCCAAGGGATTTTTGTTTGGAAATCCCTCCAAAACCCCGAATATTCATGGATAATATTTTCATGGGGAGCCAGACTCTTCAAGTGTGCTTGCTCTAAGTACCTATGATGAGGAGGTAGGGAAGAACGAGGCTATCTAGCTGCATTTTTTTATCATGTGGAGAGAGGATTATAGTGTCCCATGTTCCCCGAATCCTCTGAAGAAGGTTGCTTAGCCTTACGAATAGTCACATTTTTAACGCGAATGGATTCCAAGGGGAGCGTGGAGAGAGAGATAGGATATTTATCAGAGAATATCAAGAGGGATTTTAGGAGAGAGGGGTCCATGAAAGCATATGCTTCTATGGGGCTGGAAGGCAGGATGTTTACAGGCGAAGCAGAAGGACCTGGTGAGGGAGAAGGAGGAGTAGCTGAGCGTCCTGGGAGTGAGGGATAGTGTTTCAGAGTAAAGGGGGGAGGTCCCTCCTCTGGAAGAGCAACAGAAGAAGTAAGGGGATCCAGGGCTGAATGCTTCTGGGGTTTTTCCAATATCACAGGGTGTAAGTGATGAGCACATACTTCAATGTCTTCAATGAACATCAGTTCACCCTTGGACATTCCTTCATAAGGTGTCGACGAGGAAGAGACATAAATATCCTCAGGTGAGTGGACCAAGGGAACCACAGGGGGCTGACCATCATCAAGGGAGGGAGAGGCAAGCCTAGGACTAAGATCAAAACCCTTCTTAACCGGACGACCATTGTGGAGAAGAGAACATGAATTGCGTAAATGCCTAGTTTCATGGCAGTAGTTACACCTGAAAGGCATGTTCGGGTAGTATAGCCTCTGAGTCATAACATGGTCACCACAAACAATCTCAATCTCGGGAAGTAATCCATTGGAAATATCAAGTTCAACCAGAACCTTAGCTATCCACTTGTCGAATAACAAGTGAAAGTCCTTTTCAAGGGAAACAAAGCGCCCAATCGTGTTTGCCAAGCCTGTGAGAATATCTTTATTCCACAGAGGAAAGGGTAATGCAGCATAGAGAACCCACAGGTGTCAAATCATGACCCTTTCCTTAAGTGTATCAAAGCCAGTATGCCAGCGATTCAAGACTAAGGAGCCCTTCTAGATAGTCCACAGTTTCCCCAAGATGCGAGTGGCATCAATCTCTTCAATAAAAACAAAAACAAGCCAATTGTTTGCTAGAAGACTGATAGTGGGCACCTAGTGAATGATAGGTTTCCAATGAATGGTTGCCCACTCGACCCATTCTTCCTTTGACAAGGAGAATTACTCCTGCCTCCCGATTAGAGCTCTACAACAAAGGGTTTCCACCTTGTCAATGAAAACATCATGAACCAAAACAAACCAACGTTTCAATTCAAGTGCCTTAAGAGATTTTCTTTCTAGCGAGCACGACCATGGTGCTGGGACCGACCCAACTTTGGGCCCCCACCATTCTGCAAGGGGGCACTAGGGTTACCAGTGGTTAACATAATGGAATCCTGTTAAGACAAGGGTAAGGTCTAAACCACCCTCAAGAGAGACCAACAACCGAGGCGGTCCAGCACCCAAGTAATCCCACCCTAAAAACCTGAGATAGGCTAAAACCAGAGACAACAAGAATTCACACCCCAGGAACAACAGTAATCAAGGTTAGACAAGGGTGAAACCACTCAGGCATTCATTAAATAATTGTCAAGGATCAGACAAGAGGAGAATCGCTAACAAACCAAGGTTACCAACTAAAACCAAAACAGACAAAACGACCAAACAGAAGGCTAAAGAATTCCCACTTTTTAATCATGGTTGGTACTAACCCTCTGGATTAGAGGGTGAAATCCATGTGGGGTGGCTAGAAAATTTAAGCCCATAAACCCTTAGAATAGGAGTTTACACCAAGCCCCAAACCTAGCACTAGGAAAAAACAATAATAAACAGCGAAGTCGAAAAGTACCTGGTAGCAGCAGGAGCACAAATTCTCGTGATTATGTCAGGTGCCGCAGACCACCCAAGTCAACCATAAATGACATCATCCATCAAATCCGAAGTCCAACATGAAAAATAAAGCTAATACACAAAGTATCCGTCGAACAAACCGAAGAGACCGGTTCAATCTCCCAGCCGAAAATAGTGGTCGGGAACTGCGCAAGAACAGGGTCAAACAACGTGCATGGAGAATATGTAATCCCAAAAGTTGGACAACTGATAATAACCGTCTTCAAAATGATAATACCACCAACGAGGAGTTCCAAACAGTCAATACACCCCTGAAACTAGCATAGGGAAGGTTACTAGTGACCAAAAACTAGTCACAGAGAAGGTTGATGCAGTCGGTGCTCCACCAGAACCCTAACCCTAACCCTCATTCCCTCCAATGGTGCGTAAATCTACACATTGGACAGTAAGAATGACAAATAAACCATCAATGACGAGCTTAACAATATAGGCCTAAAAAAGATAAGTATATATTTTGACAAGTTCACTACCTTCCATCACTTCGTGGGAGAGTAATTGCTCAACTACAACGCCTTGTTGACAAAAAGTATTGTGGTAGAAAAAGGACTGACAAATCGACACACTTTTACGTTTTTTGAATTGGCTATAACAGAGTTATGGTGATTTATGGTCATTGTATTAAACTAACATAGATGCATCTTAAATTTGGATCTATTATGTACTTATAGGGATCAAATCTCTCGAAGTGCAAACATTTTTTAGAGTGTAAACGCTTAACGAAAATTTTGCATGTAGAAGGATTTGATCCTTATCGGTTCATGATAAATGTAATTTGCAAAGAGGTTAAGATAGATAAATTCTATAATATCCATATCAAGTAATTAATAAAGCTATACCGATTAGTAAATTAGAAAATATATTACATTTGGTTGAAAATAAGGAGAACTTCATACTTGGATGGTAAGATGTTCCACACAGAATTGTATAACAAGAATTATCCAAATATCATTAAGTTTCTAAGTATTAATTTATTGGAATATATATCTTTTGCTTTTGAGCTTTATGATATGGTTGATTTTGTAATTTTTTTACTTTACATTTTATTATTTATTAAAGTGTCACGTGTCAACTATAGGTTGAGCACCGAATTACACTTGGCACAATTACTAATTAAGAAATTGTTGTTATTGGATCATTATGGTTTTGGTTTCCATGATCATTATTACTTTATAAAATGTATTAATTTTTAAAAACAAATCTATTTAGTATTAAGAAAAATACTTTATTAAATATTGAAAAAAAAATGGAACGGGAGTATTAAAAATTAATATCCATTTTTATTCAATTATAAAATAATTGTTATTAAAAATATTTTTTAAATGGGAAGTATTAAAAATTAATATCCAATTTCTTAATCAATTATAAAATAATTGTTATTAAAAATATTTTAAAAATTAGATCTAAATTTTTTATATATTTGTCATCAAAAAAGTTTACTTTTCTGACTTTTTATAATTATTGTTATTACAAATATTTTAAAAATTAGATCTAAATCTTTTATATATTTGTAATCAAGAAAGTAATTCAATTTTATAATTAATCAAATGATTTTTAATAATAATAAAAATTAATCTTTGCACAAATTTATGTTTGCTAAATTTAAATGAAAGCTTTTGTGGAACTTAACTTGTGATCTATCAGTGTTTACCAGTCACAAGTTAAATGGATGTCTTAGTATTTAGTATTAAGACAAACTAGACTCTAAGAGAAGTGATAACAAGAGTATTGCTTGATTCAAGTTTGTATGCTTCTTTCTTCTTCTCTAACCCATAAGATGACAACTTGATCACAACTTTATAACAACTACAGAATAAATTTATTTTATCTCCTATCGATGTTCACCAGACATAAGTTAAATGATTGTGCTACTCAAATTACTTTGGAAACAAGAAATATGCAAGCAACAAAAAGTGCAACTTATTGAATGTTGAGACGGATCAAATTCTTTGAGTAAGCCTTTTTTTAATTCCGCAATTTAAAATAAATGTTTGCAACTTAAGGCACTTGATTCTTTAGAGGTTATATGAGGAGTTAAGAATCTACGTTGGTTTATTTTATAAACAATGAACTTCTTCAATTTTATTTTTTTAATGAGGCCACTCATTTTTTTCTTATCAATTTTAAGTTCAAAAAAAATTATAAATACAAAATGATATTAAATTAGAGAAATTATGAATCATTAAAATGATGATGATGTTTATGATGGTTATTAACATCCATTGAGACCAACTTTGGTGTACTGTACCTTAAAAGAGGTAATGAAGCACTTGGTTAAATCTTTATCAAAAGAATTTCGAGATCACCGTGGCTATGATGAGTTAAAGGTTTAAAATGTCAGTATTATAGCACATGTTTCGAATTTGCAATATAATGTGGGTGTACCTAGGACATTCTAAGAGAAATTTATTGTCAACTTCAACCCTCCTTGTGTCACAAAGACAAAAAATTATTTCATCTCGTGACATTTTAGAAATTATGCAATGCCTAGATTCATTATGGAGTAGGTGAGAATTTATTCTTATTTTAGCAATATTGATTTTCTTCTCTATGGTAGTTTAAAAAATAGATACTTTTAATCATCTAGATTAGGGTTGATCACCTCCTTACTATCTTAATTTTCTCTTATCCTCTAATTCTTTATCGCACAACTTCTCTTGAAATTTAGATGTAATAATGTTTTTAATATCATCACTATTTTGTAAAGTGATCTCTTCCTTGACTCCCTGGTAATTTAGTGAAGACTTGGTATCTTTATGCCAACCTTGCTTAAGTTGCAAGTGATTTTGATTGATTTTTTTGAAGTTATGAAGCCTCTTTTCTTCGATGTTTTTTATCATGTTCTTGTACATTAGGAACCAAGTCATAGGCATGCTCTTAATGGCAGGAAGAATCACATATATGAGGAGGATATGATAGGGTGTTTTTCCTTTAATTTTGAGACTATAAATTATAAAAATCTTTTTTATTTCTCAATCCTTCTTTTTGGTTCACTCAAGATTCTACATCCCCAAACTTCACATTCATATAAGATAACAACATGATGAGAGTCTTAAAAATGAGTTTTTTCTTAATAAAAAAACAAAGGTCCAATCATTTATAATTGTTTTCAAGTCCATAATAAGATTTCCACCCTACATTTATTATTTTTTCAATTCTATAGTTCCAGTAAAGCTTATGATGAACATCGATTCAAATATATTTGTATGAAGTCACTTCCTTCAAGTTGTTGTCATACATGGAATTAATATAAGTGATCACTTTGGATTTGGTTATCATAACCTTTGTTTTGTCAATGTTAATAGTCATACCCATACTAAAACAAAAATTCTTGATAATTTTTAGTTTCTTTTCAAGATCATATGGAATCCTCACCATAAGAACAATATCTTCATCATAGAGAAGGGGGAGGACTATGCAAGCTAGAGTCATGCCAACGCAACCTACTTCTTCCAAACAACCCTATAGTTTGTCAATGTGTATATCAAAAAGGGTAGGGAACATGGCACAACCTTTCTTGACTCCTACATTAGAATTAATTTATTCTCACTATCCCTCAAAGTTCCTAAACTTGGCAATAACATACTCGTATAACCTTATCATAACAGATCTCAATTTGAAAGAAAAAATTTTCTCTTCTAATATATTCCAAAGGTCAAGGAACCATGTTATAATATATTTTTTAAGTCAACGAGGTAAAAAAAATATTGGTTTTATTATTGACACTCATCTGCAATGGTACTAATTATAACAAGGTGTTCAATACTTGAATGATAGCTACTAAATCTAGCTTGGAATTTAGATCTTTTTCTATGACTTTTTAACCATGTGATGTTCTTATTTTCTAAAATAATTCCATATAATTTGGATAAAAGGGAACTGACCATAATGGTACTATAATTAAAGGGATTGTTTTTATCTTTACTTATAAAAATAAGAATAGTGAATATTCAATATTCAGGATTTAGGGAAACCCTTTTGGATCCAAAATTGAAGAGCTTGTGGATTTGAGGGAAAGGATTGGCCAACCAATTATTAATATTTTTGCTTGGTATCCTTCAATGTCCTTAAATTTTCATTTTGCAAGTTGCTTAACCCCAAACTCTATGTTTTCTAAAGAAAAAATTATTCTTCTACAAAAAAGGTTGAATGTTGTTCATCACATCAAGGGATTCTTAAAGATTTTTAAGTTAGGAATTTTAGTCTTTTAAGAGAATTATATTGTTTTTTATTTTTATGAGTTAGAATTTGTCTCCATAATTTCGTAAGATCTAGCTTATAGAGGTGAAAAAGCTTCTATTGCTTTGTATTTATATAGTACATTTTCCCCTTTTAATTAAGACTGTGTACCTATATATCTTGTCATATTTTAAGGACTCGTTAGAAGCATGGTTTTCTAGTATGCTTGCACTCTTATCTTACAAAGAGTTGGTCAATCTATTTCCCTTTTTACATGACTCCTCAATAGATAACTTGTTAATGGAAGTAGAGGGGATTGTGGTAAACTTATGATAGAAGCCTTCAATATTGTCCTTATTTAATAGTAGATTTAATTTATTATTTAAATACCTTAATTTAATTTTATTGAAAATCAAGTGCTTTGGTTATAGAATTTATTTTTATTGAAAATCAAGTGATTTGGAGATTTTGAGAAGCAGCACAGCGTGCAACCGTGGGAGTTGGGGTTGAAGACGGTGTCTTGAGCTAACGAGGGTTCAACGGCGAAATATTTCCCTAGTCTCTTTTTGGAATAGATCACACAAGTTTATCCACGGCATTTATCGTATACATCAGTATCCAAGGATCCAACACACTTAGGAGGATTATTTGTAGATCCACGTTTTGCAGCTGGAAATAGCTGGAAAACATCAGAAGGATTCATTAGGACCATAAAACCCATTATTTCCTCCGCATTTCAGCTTCCTCTTTCTCGGCAGGCTTATCCTATGGCATAGAGTGACTATCAGCCAGCAGTTTGCTCACCTGGATCAATTATCAACAAAACAAAGATGTTGGGGGGTGTGAGCAACAAAACATAAAACCAATTCGCTAGGGAACTTAGAGGCAGCCAAACCTCTGCATGTGATAGTCCATCTCTCCAACAGCAGAAGACCGACAAGTCCACAAAGTTTCAGCAGCATTTGATCATTCCTCCTCCGAAAACGTCACCTTCAATCTAAGGAGGGCACACATGTGCAGTTGGGGGTCAACAACAGGAAGGTAGCACTAATACTTCATCTATTCGACACTTTATGCATGCATCCTATATCAGGAGTATTATCAGTCGAGTTATCAGTGGTAAGAGTTAAATTCCTTTCTGCAAACCCTGGCCCTAATTCTGCTATATTTTAGGGGATTTTTGCATGGCAAGTTTGCATGCACAGTTATTATGTATTTTTGCACAAGATTGAGTGTATGAGTTATCATTATACACAGTATTAGTAGAATATCAGTATTCGAGATATTACAGTACCGGAGTGGAAGTAGGATGTAGTAACCATTGAATTTACTACCAAGTTTCCAATGACACAAAGGCAACATGATTCCATTATGGTGGTGGTTGATAAATTAACAAAGTCATCCCACTTTGTATGTGTACCATCAACTTTTAAGGCAGCTAAGATTGCAGAGATATATGTGAGAGAAATTGCAAGGTTACATGGAATTCCTAAAGCCATAGCTTTATATAGGGCTCCAAAGTTCACCTAGAACTTTTGGAAGGGTTTGTTCCACGAATTTTGAACCAAACTTAACCTTAGTACAACCTATCATCCTCAAATTGATGGGAACAGAGAGAATGTGAACCAATTTATAGAAGACATGCTCCAAATGTGTGTGATGGATAAGCCTAGTAAATGGTAAGAGTATTTATATCTAGTGGAATTTGCTTATAATAATGGGTAACAAGCATCATTGAAGATGCACTCTATGGATAAAAATACAGTGTCCCTATGGATTGGGATAAGCCTGTGGATATTTTGGTTGTGGGGCCATAAATGCTTCAAGGGATGGAGCATCAGGTGGCCAAAATTAAGCAGAACCTAAATATTGCCCAGGACAAACATAAGAGCTATGCAGATAAAGGAAGAATGCATAAAGAGTTCCAGTTTGGGGACAAATTCTTTTGAAGGTGAAGGGAAAGGAAATTTCACTAAGGTTGGGTAATTGCAAAAAGTTGGCATCTAGATTATGCGGATCATTCTAAGACCTAAGAAAAATTGGGCCGGTTGCTTATGAACTAGCTCTTCCTCCTATGATCAAGATTCATAATGTTTTCCATGTTTCATTGTCAAATAAATATGTTTATGACTCTAATCATGTGTTTGATTGGTTTGTGATATAGCTGGAACCCAAAAGGGAATTCCAAGTTCATACCAATTGCACATTGGACAAAAGAACCAGAGTTCTCAGGAACAAATCCATAGGGCAGGAAAAGGTCTAGTGGGCCCACTATAGCCCTGAAGAGGCAACCTGGGAGGTGGAAGATACGACGAGGGAAGAATATCCTCATCTGTTTTGAAAATTGATTATGTAATTAAATTTTGATATGTAAATCAAGAATTTTTGGACTTTGAAAAACACTAAGTACGGTGTACATTTTAAGGAGGAGGGCAGTGTAATGTTCCTGACATGTCCTCTAGTTTAAAATGTAATTTTGATAAATACTTGTGAATGCCATAAAGGCATAACTCTATATATACATGTATTTATTAATATTAAATAAACAAAATTGGAATGTGTCCAAGCCAAGACACTAATATATATGGGGACCCATGTATTCACCCATGACAAAGATTGGGGAGGATTGTAATAGCTATGGGACTAAGTCTATGGCCCTGTTTAACCCTGTAGACCATGAATGAGCCTCTAAGCTTTTTGTTAAGCCTTAATCTCCCTAATTAATCTTATAAACTTGTTTAAAGAGTTAAAAAGGTGTATAAGTTGGTTAATGAAAATTTTGAAAAGTGCCACATGGAAGTGATGGATCCATGCAAGAATGGTGGAATCGAGATCTGGATCCTGAACTGGTGAGAGTGTGGGTGGTACACTAGAGAAGGAATGTGTAGTAGCAGAAGGAGGACATTGAGCATGGTCGTGAGGGAATGAAAACTTAGATTTTTTTCCATAGAACGGTTAGTGTGAAATTGAGAATAATATGTTTGTAGCAACAACGAATTGGGAATTAGTATATGTGTTTGAATCATTCAGATAATTACACTATGTTGCACAGGATGCATGGAAGCACAATGCATAGGAAGAGTTGTTGGTTGAACGTGGGTGTAGAGCATATAGTGCCTTGAGGATTGGGGGCAGTGCATTGTAGGTAGACTTTTCAGCTAGACACTAATTTGTTAACTTAACTGCTATCTCAGGTGGACAACTAATTCAATTCTAGATCCCGATTAAAGTTATCATTTTGACTGTAGGTAGAGGTGGTTGGGCTAGTGAGAAACCGAAATGCCTAAACTAGATCCTTAAATCCTTAGTTGCAAACCTTATTTCCTTGCTTTTACCTCTGGTAATCCTAGTGAAGTGACAAGTAGTGCTTGAAATGAACTCAGTGGAATTCTAGGCATAGAGGATAGTGACAATTATCACTATTGTGCCAATAGAATGAACTTGGGTTAATGAATTGCACAATTTGACATGGATTTGGTTATAAACCAATAAATCTTGCATGTCAAGTGTTGAACCCTGAGAGAACTTAGGTTGGTGATAAGTCTGTAGTGAATGCATGAGTCCCAACTCGGGGGTGGTCTCTAAGCACTAAAAGAATACATGTTGAGCAGATACCTATGGTTGGATGGAGAGTGGCAGCCACCATTCTAGTTTCCCAACTATTTTAGTTAGAAAAGTGTTTACTCATATGGCAAATGATGAATGATTATTTACATTTTGTTTGTGTTAGAAATAATGGGTATATTGTTCATGAATAAATGTTGAGTTATGCATGAATGTTGTTGGACAAGTACAAGACTAATGGATAAATATTGATGTAATTATCTTGCTTATGGTGTTGAAATTAATAAATTTAAATGAATTCATTCCTAGATGGACGTTAGCAGAATAACCAATACGGTTCCAAGGGATGTCTTATTTTCCTATCTGAATGAAGTCATGAATGTAATTAAATCAATGATAACCTAGATGGACATTGGTAGAAAATCCAATAGGTTCTAAGGGTTATGGTTTTAATTCCTTGCATGAAGAAATGATTTTGAAAGTACTTTTAATTCCAGTATATGGTTTGTAAATTTTATTGTGAAAGATTGTAAAAATAATAATTGTATGATTGTGTTGTAGTGGAATAAAGGCTTGTAATGCTTTGTACTTTCCACAACGAGATTAGAGGAATTTAACCCTTGGTGATCCTATAGATGTTAATAGTATTGAAATTTGTCATTGGATAATAAGTCTTTAATTTTCATTCTTAGTTGCTGAATGGAACTATTTGAATGGAATTTGTTTCCTTACTTGTGGCTTAATGGAATGAAGTGTGATACTTTGAGCGAGTTCAAACTTTCCCTTTGGATAGTTTTGGTTTTATCTAATCGCCCTTGTCTAGTTTTGAACTCAATTGTGAGGAATTGTTGAGTTGTTTTGGGTTAGGGAGGGTGTTGGAAATCCTGTAACATATAATTTTCCAACTAAAGGTCGTCCTTTCCTTGGGTGTTATATATTTTTTTCTTCATTTATGTATTGTGGTCATTTAATTCTTGGGGTGATCCCTTTGTTTGATTCGTATTTACATGGTTCTTTATTAGATTGACACGTGGACTTAACACGTGCTGGGTGGGAAAGACTATCCATGCCAAGCCATGGACGGGATCCTTGGCCACCCTCTTGTTTTCTTGCCTTGACCTTTTATTTGAAAATTGGCTTGTTTGTGGTCTGTTGATTGGAGTGATCTTGATCGTTGTTCATGGTGTCAATGTTCGTCCATGTCCGTCTATCACAGTGGTACTGACTCCTGAATTCGGACGTCGATGTTGGAAATTGAAAGTCGGGAGTGTAATTTTTTGTGTTGTGGGACCGTTCATGTCAACTCCCGACTTTTGACGTGTCGACGTTGGGAATCAGAAGTCGAGGTCGTATGTTTGTTTGTTGTTTTGTTGGGGTTCTAACATCGGGATTGTAACGTCAAGATCCATTTGTTGATTTTTTTACCATGCCGACTTTTGACTGCTAATTTCGAGATCGACATCACCAATGTCGGGATCGACAATTTGGTTCGTAAAGGTAGAATTAGACCGACGAGGTTTTTTAATTAATCCTTTGTAATGTTGTTAGTCATAGTTTATTAATGTTTTTAATGTGTGAGTAATACTTGTCTAGATTTAATTGAGTTTTTAAATCTACGCTTCCACTTATGTTAATTATTTAATAATGGGAATTAATTCCTTCATTGTTTAACTGATTTCTTAATTTATTTAAGAAATTTGGAGCCTCCATAGAGCTCGATGAGTGTGTTTATCCACCTATGGTCATTTGTGTGGTTGTGTAGCATTGGGGTGTGTCACAGTCCATGAGATCGACAATGAGGAAGATAGGGGCTCATTGTTATTTAGTAGATGAGACACCTTCAAGAAAAGACACCTCATGTGACTATCCAAAAAGAGATAGCCCACTGCAAAAACAAATAAGAAAAAAGAAAGAAATTGAGCTGCAATTGTAGCCCCTACCTTCGTACCTACTCCTGTAAACCCGTCATTTCTTTGCAGAGATTACCACCACTCCATTGATGTTATTATAATATATATGCATGTACTTTTATAATTTTTTTGATACATATTCTAATATAGGTCATGCCTTTGTTGAGCCTTTCGATTTAGAGTTGAAGTTCCTTTTTCTTTAAATCGTTTGTGTGTGTGCTATCATAATATAGGTCACCCCCTTGTTGAACCTTCCAATTTATAGTTGAAATTCATTTTCCTTTAAAGTGTGTGTATGTGTGTCCCATTAAAAATTGTGTTATGTGTGTGTGTGTGTGTGTGTGTATTTTGTGTTAAAGTTGGGCTTTGTAACATGGGTAGGATTTGAAACTTGAGCAATAATTATCCTATAAGTAGGTCGTATCATTGTATATAATCCATTTATGGTAACAACATATCTCAAGGTTTCATTAGGATCAAACCTTTACACCTATCCATACATTTACCCTTGGCATTTAATTTGATATTGTTCTAGAAGACTCAGGTGTCAATACAATGGATAAATGGTTTCATGTTATGGTTTTGATCTGACATAGTTGAATGGTGGTTTTGAGTACATGCAATTTACTACCTTAGTTTTGTTGACTGGGGGTTTCTCCTTTGGCCAAATGTTTATTGGTAATTATATGTTTATTTATGGTTGGGGTTTGCATAACATTCTATTAAGAGTTAAGGCTTCATCTCGAAGTTTATTAACATTCATGGCTCATTGGGTTTGAGTGATGATTGCTTGACAAGTTCACAATGTCTGATAAAAACAGTAATAGCTACCCCACCTCTTTATTTTTCCTTTGTCCCTATCACTATAAACTATTATATGTTTACAACATAAGATCTTCACTTAACATTTTACTCGTTAGTACTCTATTTTCAATTTCTCATAAGACTTTCTATTCACTTGTGGAGTTTCAACTAATTCTCAGAATTTATGTCGATGATTTAAGAGATTCAGTGTGCCTATGTCGGTTGTCTCGGCTATGGTATGATTTCTTTCCCAACTCTTTTGGTACTTATTCTTTATATTGCTCATGATCCTATTCAATGCTCATCTCATTGATCGTATTATGTGATTTCTAGCTCATGTCGGAGCTCTAGGTAAAAATCACGAGTATAGTTTAATAAACCCATTTCCCTTTTTAACTATGTTCCATTCTTCTAAATACGAATTTAATTTAAACCCTCCTCTGCTTTTTTGTGTATTATTCTTTGCAAGGATTGACCCCACATCGAATATTTTGTTGGGTTTGGTGATTCGGCCTAGGTCGACCCCTTCTTGACCCTCGTTAGTGATTTTAAACATTAAGTCCAAAACCTTGACTCATTTCATGCTTCCATAGAGGTTACTAATAGAGGCGCTTTAGCGCTCAAATCCATCTATATAGTTTATATTACATTAAATCTCATATTCTAAAGATTCAGTTTTCCTACGTAATGTTTTAACCTATGCTTTTTGATTAGGTTTTTGAACCTAGGATTTACCATAATTCTTATTGTTCTTCGAAAAGCACTGGATTGAAATATAATTCGAGTTTATATTATATTTTCTGGTTAATTGTGTTTGTTGTTACCTACAATGCTTACGTTATTGAATTTATATGAAGTTCGTGAGAATATGTGCATTATGTTTTACCTTGACATTTATGTAATACTTTTTATATTTGATACTGGGTTTTTGGTAATTTAACGACTAACCAATCTTATATTTTCAATCTCATGGCTTTAGTAGATTCTTGATCCTGGTTACTAGATAGAGATAGAGTTTATTTGTTCATGTGCAATGGAACATTGTTCAAGCTATAAGCTTCTCAATAAGTTATAAATTTAATTCATGGAAATACTATTTATAAGGATAATCTTTTGAACATATATTATATCTTTGTTTTTCTACTTTGTTTTTCCTGCTATATATTTATATTGTTTAGGATATTTATAAGTTTTTTTTTTTTGCATCGAGAGGCTCTCTACAACTCAGTATGGGGAAGATCTTGTAACGTTATGTAACGTTAGGTAACGTTATTTTTATTAATAAAAAATATTTTTTTTAAATTATAGGCCAAAATAAATGTCGGCAAATAAAAAACCTAATACGGGGGAGATGTTGTAATCTTCCTACCTAACAAAACAATAAAAAACTAAAAATTTAATTATCCTTAAAAAATGTGGGTCACTAAAAAAACAATATGGGGGAGATGTTGTAATGTTCCTACCTAACAAAATAATATAAAAAAAAAATTTGAATTATCCTCAAAAAAATGTTGGCCTTGCACATGGTTTTAAAACCATGTGGACGAAAATAAAAACAATATGGGGGAGATGTTTTAATGTTCCTACCTAACAAAATAATAAAAAATAAAAATTTGAATTATCCTCAAAAAAATGTTGGCATTGCACATGGTTTTAAAACTATGTGCACAACCATGTGCAAGGCCTCCTAAACAACCCATGGTTGTAGGAGGGCCTTGCATGTGGTTTTAAAACCATGTATGGGGAAATGTTGTAATGCTCGTTCCTAATAAAATAAAAAATAATAAAAAATATTATATGTTGGCCATAAATAATATTAAATATTAATAATAAAAATATTATATGTGGACCTTAAATAAAAAGATATGTCTTTTGGTTTGAATCAAATCAATGGTTACCTAAGAAGAGATTTGATCTCTCTCGACACTTGATAGAGCCTAGGATTTGGATCGACGCTGGTTTTATATACAAAAAGATCTTTCTATTTGTTTCATTTATGTGCTCATATAATAATTATAATTATAATAATTTGTACTATAATTTTTTTTCAAGGTTTATAATTAATTTCGATATAAAACTTAGTATATGCTTTCATTTCACAACAATTAATGTTATTAATATAAATATTCTATTTTTTGTAGGGGCACATTAACTTTCCCCTTCGTCCATCTTCAATAATTATTCTACTACTTCTTTATAAGCATTTTTACCTCATAACACAACATAAAGGAAATAATGGTCTTTTGTATCTTTTACATAGTACTTTGTTAGTCCCTACTCCGCAGGGATTATAGCGATCGCTTGGTCGTCCAAACATGTTTGACTTTAAATTTATTTCATTTTGTCTATAATGTAGATTAAAGTGTGTAAATTGTTTTAATTAAATTTGATTTTTTAAATACATAAAAAGTAATTATAAATTATTAAAAATACATTAATTTATTTTGTGATTGGTGCATTATTCAGATTTGACAATTTTCCTCTGGTGTGCAAATTAATTATTTTGCAAATTAAATATTTAAAAATTAAAAATAAGGAAAAAAATCTCAAACTTGCCACGTTACTAGTAACATCATTACATTGATAAATAAAATATCACTTAATTTATTAATCCAAGATACGAATAAATGTTGATGTAGTGTACAAGTACGAACATTGCTTAGGTGTCCTCTCTATGGTCGAGTGAGCGGCTTCTCGCTCCTCAACTCAGAACCAGAGTCTGATCACCTTCGTGCTTTTAGTCTCTTCACCAGAGAGCTCAACTAGAAGTCTATTCACCATAGAACCTGCTCGCCTTCATAATCTAGAAACCTGTTAGCAGCCCGGATCAACTGACTGAATGAAGCGTTGAGGAAGTATCGCCATCAACCCGAGCTAAATAGCATGGGCATAGCATGACGGCATGATACAACAACTTACTTTACCTTACCTCTTTACTGAAGTGTTTCCTACCGATAGCCAGCAATTATATAAATCCTATGAAACTTCTAACCTGGCGGGCGTATTGCCGTGTGATTAAGTCAGTTATGCAAATATGAATTTATTGATCCAAGATACGAATAAATGTTGATGTGGTGTACAAGTACGAACATTGCTTAGGTGTCCAAAAATCCAAATAAAAATATGGAGATCGGAATGTTTATTGCCATGCGATTAAATGACTGACTTAATTGCAAGTTAACTACATTGATTTCCGTCAAGGAAGCTTTCTAGATATGGTGGCAGAGGAAGATGAAGGTGCTAGAAGGAGAGAAGGTACAGACAGTGAAGGTTATCAATCATTTTTCGCTGTGAAGCAAGAGAGTTTTATTAGCTGTTTACTTTGGGTGTGAAGCTGGAGTAACAAGAACCGTAATGAGAACCACTTTGATTCTGAAGGGTGAAGGGTCTGAAGAAGGAGTGACAAGCGTGACTTTGATTATGAAGCAAACTTGACTTTGATTGTGAAGCAATCCTGGGATCGACTCAGTTCTGCGCTAAAGAATTTTCAGTTTCGTCGTTCCTGTGCCATCTTGGAGCAAGAAAGTGCGGTCTTGGAGCAAGCAAGAAAACTATTCGCCTGTGCATTAGAGGTAAGCCTCAGAACAGTAAATATGTGACATTCATATTGATAGTCTTCGTAATGTTTAATTTTGTGTATCGTAAATAAAAATCAATATTCCAAAAATGATTGTGACTTCCACGTTCTCATATTCATATACTTATATGCTGCAAGATATAACTCTGTATATTGATTTTCTGTTGTAATTTGTCTGTGTCCATACTCTTATCTGTTCATTGACCTTATAAGTGTATATATATTAAATTCTTATGGGGGTTGAACATACAGACAATAAACACTTTTAAGGTAAATATATGATCGTCAGATTACTAGCACGAAATTACTTGGAGTCTTTTGACGAAATCAGTTGGGAGTTTACCTCTAGTTATCATACGCAGCTCACTTGCTGAACCCTAGTCTAGTTCAACTGTAGATACAAATGATAGCAGTGGTGGAATAAATTTCATATCCTCGGAAAAACTCATGAAAAACTCCAACCTAAGAACCCCAACTAATGGATAGTTTAATTAGTAGGATTCCTGAGTTACAAAAGACTATTTGTGATGAGATTGAGAGTTTCAGTGTGGTTGGATACCAAGCCTTTGAATCTCAACCAAGAACAGTATTGAATCTGGAAAGAAGATTCAGAACTGTTTTGTGGTTGTTAATCTATATTTAAAACATATATTGTGTATTTAAAACATCTACCAACCCTTTGAATCTGAGCCAATTACAGTATTCAATCTGGAACTCTACCTATTTCCAAATATACTGATACAACTTATTAAGGCCATGTTTCGTTCAACATCTCAACTCTTTTCACTGATATTGCTGAATCTCGTCATATAATTGTTTTATATTGTTTTGCTCAAAGGAAATAGATATACAATGTATATGACAGTGGATTGCAGTTCTTCCTTTTCTTTGACTTTTTAGAAATGACAACATATGTGCATGCCGAGTTCGGAAACATTTACGAACTGATAATTTAATACTGGCCAAAATAATAGAAAATAATAGGCTTTAATCCGGTCTATTTGATGCCCTTGAAAGCCTTGGGAAGCAGCTCGAATAGATCTCTCCCTCCCCTCACAATATACTGCGCAATTTACAAAAACTTTGTTTAGCTATAGGAGAATAGAATAAAGAGCAGTACCTGGAAGTGTAGTCTTCTCCAGCAAGCATAGTCTTCTCTTTCTTGGGACATCGATTTGGAAGTCAATACTCGAAGGTGTTTTGTTGAGAGGGGAAGCCACCATGCGAGCGCCCAGGGCTCCCCCTTTACTACGGCTCCTGGTATTTAATCCGCAGGTTAACTTAGTGGGGATTTGTATTCCCTTTAACGACTGCGAACAAAACCCAAATTCCAAGGGGCATTGTGCTTCTTTCCCTTGGCACTGCCATTGCCATTAGTCACAGCAGCAATAATGTTGATCGATGCACATTTCGATACATTCTATGGGAGCATAGACCATTACCTTCACCTTCAGCAGGCGTCAAGGAGCATAGACCATTACATTGCTTATTGACTAGAGATATGATGCATGGCTGCCAGATGTAGAGTGCATTGGAATGATTGCAATGCGTTCACTTATTTCGAATAACCTAAAAGGTGTTTTTAAAAATGCCACACCTGAATCGACCCAAAGCACTAAACTGCTTTACTTTGACACTTGGATTACATATTGGCTCATGGTTGTCACTTGGCAATTAGAACGGCTGGGTGGAGTTTAATTTAAATATTAATCCGAGATAGGTATCTATAACCCTGGCTGTCGGTTATTTTATATGTAGCCACATTTACAACCAAACCGCCTCAAACTATGGGCAACGATGGACAAAATTAATCAATGACCAAGTAGTCTCTAGTGCAAGTCTCTGTCACTTCACTTCATTCAAATTTGGACAACAACACTTCACTTCCCTGGTTGCAAATAGAAACACTTCTTGTCTATTTGAATACATGTTTTGATTTTATGTTTAAGCATAGACATAG
This sequence comes from Pseudotsuga menziesii, assembly GCA_001517045.1. NCBI lineage: Eukaryota > Viridiplantae > Streptophyta > Pinopsida > Pinales > Pinaceae > Pseudotsuga > Pseudotsuga menziesii. The sequence continues at coordinate 133,895 of LPNX010058526.1, forward strand.
ACATAGACAGATGTGTGATTTCATCAGATTCACTACGGTCACTACGGTCATTGCAGAGATCGCCCTGGTCCTGTGTCTGAAGCCTAGAAGATTCCAAAGCATCTGGTGATTCCAAAGCATCCTGTGGTCATCATTGATGATTTGTGAATCAACTATGCTTTCTGAGGTCAGTTCCTTCTATGTCCATCTGGATTCCTCCGACCTGTTGGGTTGGACTAGGGCGCTGATCATCCAAATTGCATGGTGACTTTAATGTTGGGGCATATTTTTAGGAAGCTTTGGGAATGTGCTATTTTGATGTTAAATCGTTTTGTTAATCAATCACATTGAAACTCTATAAGTTGCCAGAGTGATATTTATTAGTCATAAATTCCAAAAGTGGTATGAGTGGTGTTTTTGAAGTAGTCCATTGGATTCGAAGGGATGCCACCGCCCAATTCTGTGTAGGGAGACCACCACCCAGCTCTGTGTGCTTTATATCCGACTTAAGGTTTATGATTTAGTTTAAATATTCACTATTTATTGACAAAATGCACCATGCACCAAGTTTTACAAAATCTCCATACATAGAAACGTTTAAACTTTCTGAATTATGTCGAATTTAATTAACAACAATTTTGCACCTATTATATATATTTTCATCTTTGTTTTTTATAGATAAATTTATCTTAATATTCACATATTTAATAAGAAATTAAATTATAACTTTGTTATAAACATAATTTACCTTCTTCATTATCAAAAATCTAGTCACTAAGTTATTAAACTTTGTTCAAACCGTTTCTGTTAGTCAGTAATAATATGTATGTATCATGCGGGACTCCCGGAACGTACCTATGTGACGCTAACGGGTGGACAGGACCTTACCCGACTGCTCTTTACCTTTCAAGACTGCCCTATGGATAAGCAAATAATCATCACTGTATTTTTTTTTCAAATAGTCATATCATCAAACTAGAACATAAATCTACAGACCAAGCCAAAGATTATGTTCAAAAAACTTACAATAAACCAACCATCATATTATTTAAAAAAGAAAAACAATAAACCAACCATCGTATTATTTAAAAAAATAGTCATCAAACTAGACCATAAGTCTAGAGACCAAGCCAAAGCGTATGTTCAAAAACTTCCTACGATAAACAAACCATCAATGTCTTTTTAGACAGTCATAATACATTTAGAAGCTCTAAAAACGTAGAATCATTGTTGGAAATTATGATCAGTTTCCAATAATGTTTCCAATATTAACAAATAAACCATCATTGTCTTTTTATATAGTCATAAATGTTAAGCTATAAACATATAGAAACATTTTTGGAAATTATCATAGATTTCCAAGTCACATTTCCACTATTAACTTTGTTATTATGTAGCATTTCCACATGATTACGCAAATAGAAAACATTATAAAAATGAAGTCAGGCAACAAATTGAGATAATTCTATTAATAGAAGAAAAAATTTCAAAATTTCTTGAGAAACAGACCATATAAAATATAACACATTAAAAAAGGGTTTTGGAAAAGAATATGGAAGTCAAGTTCGAACCCCATGGATTTTCCTTGCTAGGAGTACATGCATAATGTAATGAAATTTTTAAAAGAATATGGTTGCTTGAATTTTTTGGAAAATTTGAAGGGCACAATTTGGAGGTGACTAGAGAACTTGCTTAATCATTTGATGGGGAGTGTACATAGGTAGGAAATATCACTCTTAATATCTCTAAAAAATACTATCTTAGAAATAAATATATGGATTTAAAAGCAATGAATCCATATATTTTAAGGAATAGACAAAAGTTATACTGGGATGCAGGAGTTCCAAGGGTTTGGGTAAAGGATCCATGGAAATACCTTTCCTTTCTCATTCAAATATATGTTACTTGTGAAGGGAGATTTAGTTTGATTTTCCTCTACCTTACAATACTATTGATGCACCTCAAAAATAAAAACCATTGAATATGCCTTATTACTTGTTGAGTAGTTTAACCAAGAAGTGCAAATCCATTCAAATACAAACTAAAAACATTGAAAGTTCTCTATATCATCATGGTAGTATCAAAATGGTAGTTGAGCATGAACTACTAAAACAAGGAGTGGAATGGTGATGAGTTTTGGAAGCAAATGAATTTGAAGAAACTGAAGAGGTAACATGGAATGTTATAGAAGACATGTCAAAAAATATATCTAAATATAAAACTAAAAACCATGAAATTTATAAAACTCCAAGACACAAAACCAAGAAAGATAAACAACAAGGAAAAGGGACATAACTATGATTTGTAAAAACTACAAAAAAAACTAGGACAAAATACCCTAAACAGAAATCAAGGTCAACGCCTGAAATTGACGAAAATAAATAGGAATTCTATGAATATCTAGAAAGTAAAGATAGGGAATTAGGAGAACCTTCCTCAATAAATAAATTTCCTTCAAACATTGTTGGCAGTGGAAAAGGAACTTCTCCAACTCAACATTAGATGGAAGAAAACATACCTACTGATACTTCTTCCACAAAAAGAGAATCTTCAAGACTAGGAGAGGACCAAGTGCC